>QVTF01006561.1:3290000-3538162 GCA_003573665.1 Oxygymnocypris stewartii | reverse complement strand
TTTAGCCGTTGAACCAGTTATAAATAAGCTGCAGTGGAGTTGTGACACTTCGCATAGACTGAGATTCTAGAATGAATACTGATGGTGGCTGATTGTAGATGGATATGGACAGTTTTCTCTGTTCAGCATCGATGTGTTTAAATGTAATAATAAAATGTATTTAAGTCAGGACTGAGCAATGAGGACAAATGAAGCAGAGGACATTTTATTATACTGTAAATGAAAAATAGTATGCTTATTTAGGAAGCTGAAATCACACCAAGCCCACTAATTGTGCAGATCTGATGTATCATGAAAATAATTAGACGAACATCTGTGACGTTCTATGTAGTGACACACAATATAACATCATATGCTTTCCTGGTGTGCCAGTTTACAAAATAATTATATATATATATATATATATATATATACTGTATATATATCCTGCGTCCAACATTATGCTAACAAGCCATGTGTGATTGCACAGTATGTGTAAGAACATGGTAAATCACAGATAGATTTACTCACTGAAAAAAGAAAAAAAAAGTGATGATATATAGCGGCAGGCACTTATAATACCATAAAGCTACATTCAATTCTCAGAAATATCAGGAGAGTGATGTGATATAAACTAATAATCCCATCATGGCTACACATAGTACACCCAACCGGCCTCACAACCGCAGACCACGTGTAACCACCACTAGCCCAGGACCTCCACATCCAGCATCTTCACCTCCAAGATCGTCTGAGGACCAGCCACCCGGACAGCTGCTGCAACAATCGGTTTGCATTACCAAATAATTTCTGCACAAACTGTCAGAAAAACACCTCAGGGAGGGTTATCTGCATGCTCATCCTCATCGGGGTCTAGACCTGACTGCAGTTCATCGTTGTAACCGACTTGAGTGGGCAAATGCTCATATTCGATGGCGTCTGGCTCTTTGGAGAGGTGTTCACTTCACGGATGAACCCGGTTTTCACTGTACAGGGCAGAGGGCAGACAGCGTGTATGGCGTTGTGTGGTGAGTGGTTTGCTGATGTCAATGTTTGTGGATCGAGAGGCCAATGGTGGAAGTGGGGTTATGGTATTGGCAGGCATATGTTATGGACAACGAACACAGGTGGCATTTTATTGATGGCATTTTTAATGCACAGAGATACCGTGACGAGATCCCGAGGCCCATTGTTGTGCCATTCATCCACGACCATCTCCTCATGTTGCAGCATGATAATGCACGGCCCATGTTGCAAGGATCTGTACACAATTCCTGGAAGCTGAAAATATCCAGCAACTTCGCACAGCCATTGAAGAGAGGAGTGAGCCAAACTCCACAGGCCACAATCAACAACCTGATCAACTCTATGCGAAGGAGATGTGTTGCACTGCATGAGGCAAATGGTGGTCACTCCAGATACTGACTGGTTTTTGGACCCCCCCCCCCCCCCCCCCCCCCCCCCCCCCCCCCCCCCCCCCCTACAGTAAAACTGCACATTACAGTTTATTCAACTACACGTTCAAAAATGCTGACTCATTCAAAGAAATACGTAATAACACACGCTGTTGAAATCATTTTAACTTTGAGCTCCACTTTTAAAGTTAATTAAAAGTATTATTTCAATTTTAATTACCCTAACTTGTTAAAAGGGTATGTATAAATAATTTGTTATGTATATGTTATAGTATGTTATGATATATGTTATAGTAATATTGCTGTATTTTATCAAGAATAATATGTTGTTATGTAGAAAGTCAGAGCAAAGTTAATATTGCATGGCTTGTTCCTAAACCTAAAAAGACAAACATGAGCTTTGGCATAAAAGCATGAACGCGTCATCATGTGTGCTATTTCTGTCCAGAACAGCTTAGAGCCCTTTTCAGATTTTGGCTTGGATATAAGAAACACACACACACACACTGACAAAGAACTCTCTGCAACCTTATTGGCTTTGTAGGTCTGTTTAGGTCAGGAAGTCTTCAGCCGATTTTGACTTCCTAATTCGTACGGATGTGTGCTGAATTTCAGAACATCAAACCCAGTCTGGCTGTTAAAAACGTTAAGGGTGTATAAAACACATTTATTGTCGTTAGGTGAAAAATGCTGTCTGCCTGCTGTCTGGAGGATATTTACTCTCTGATACTCTGAAGAGAACCAGAGTGAAATATGTAACCTATAAAGAAGCTTGTGTTTCTATAGGCCACCTGCACAGAGTTCATCCATTTGAATATGATTTAGCATCTTGAAAATAACATTTGAAAAGATTCCAGTTTCAATACACCTTTCATTCTAAACTTTAGATTCTTCTTAAATTTAACTAACTTTAAATGGAAACTGTGCAATTTTTGTAAAATATTTTATCCAGTCCCTGTTTTAGGTTAATTCCTCTGAAAAGTGAGACACTGGCTCTGTTGCACCATTAAACAATTAAGCATTGTTTAAGCAGCAGTTGTTTAAGCATCAGACATGTCAGCTTCTTGCTTAACCAGCAGTCTGAGCTCAGGATGGGACATTTAGTTTTCTCAACAGTGGAAGACAATTGCTTAACAAGTGCAGATTTACTTTTTTTGTGTTGACCTTCCTTGATAAAACAAGAAAGTTAAATGGGATATACACCTTTCAAAAGTTTAGGGCTGATTTGCTGCTCAAGAAACTTTTCTTTCTATTATCAGTGTTGAAAACAGTTGAGCTGCTTAATGTTTTTGTGAAAACTATGATACATGCTTGTTTTCTTTGATGAATAGAAAGTTTAAAAGAACTGCATTTATTTGAAATAGTAATCTGTCGTAATATTAGTATTTTCTTTACTGTCACTTTTGGCCAATTTAATGCATCCTTCCTGAATAAATGGATTAATTCATTTACAAAAATGTTTACTGTCCCCAAACTTTGGGCTTATCCCTTTTTTTTTAATAAATAAATTAGCAGTTAAAATGTCATTCGCAGGTCGCAGGTTCACTTAAAAGCTACAAAATTTCAGATTTAATTATTTTTTTTTTGCCGTCTGTAAGATAACTGATGGTATCTGTGACTGATGGGAAGGTTATTGCAAATAATCATAATTAATTAATTGTTTGCTTACACAACATAAAGCAGGTAAAGAGCTGCTTGGCATGGGATACGGCTCCTTTAAACTGTTATAATGGCAGAGAGATTTCATCAGGTTATCTAAGAAATGGATAGGTTTTCACAGACAGAGATAAAAGCATGTACAGGGTTGTTAGAGGTGTTTTCATATCCCTCAAGATGAATTTTGATCCATTACTGGTGAATAATCTCGGAAATGCATGTGAGGTCTGAAATAAACCTTCTAGTGTCAAATTGCGTGAAACAAATCAGTCCCCTATCTAGAATAGATTTTGATTCTGCATTTTATAATACTAGTTATTATTTAATTTAATGTTATCAGAACCACTGGTCTCTCTTTAATAATATTATGCCAACAAATGAGTCTTTATTCTTTAGAACCTTTGAAAAGAAAGTGGTGCATGTTTATGACATATTGAGAAAGATTTTCTATAAGTGCCAAATGGTTGTATTTATTAATAATAAGCTGACCCTGGGGGTGAAAGGTCAGCGATCACACAGAATCGTCTTTTGTTAGAGATTGGAAAGACAGCAAGACATTTGTAGACATCTGTTTGAATGCTTTCCTGGACCATCTTCAAAACTTGCATTGATCTTGGAGGAATGTATGTTGCCAGGAGGCTACATCATGTTGGAATAATTATTTTGCAAGCACAAATCCATTAATAGTTCAACTGCCTGTTGTCATGAAGCGTTTTGTGTTTGCACAAGCAGCGTTCTCTAACCCTGCAACCACATCAAAAACAGATCTAGACCATTAGAATTCATCTCGCAGTGACCTAAATCTGTTTCACTTACATTGTTGCAGGAAACACATGCACCTCAGACAAACAATGCACCAACTGATGGACTCTTACTATCAATAATGGAAACAAGTCAACACGTTTTCCTCGGCACTGGTGTGAAGCATCAGTACTTTCTCTTTCTCTCTGCTCAGATGCCTAATGCATCCTTACTCTCCCTCTCTCTCCATTAGTCTTTCTCTTCCTCCGAATCTCTCTCTTCCCCATCTGCAGTGGCAGTGCTGATTTTCACATATGCCACTGATTGGCTCCGGGAGAAAATAAAGCCCCGCTATATGAAATAATCACCAAAACACACACACAACGATCTCGTGAGTGCACGCTGGGCCTGGCTTTGTTGTTTAGCTCTGGTATAATGAAGCAAATTAATGTAATAGAAAGGAGCAGCCTACCTCTGACTCCGTCGTCCACTCTTTTTTCCTGTCTCTGGATCTGTTGTTCCCAGCCGGTTGCCTTTCACTGTGAATCTTCCTCCGGTTGCCGCCCCTGCCGTCTGTCGCTTCTCTTTCTGTGTCTCTGTGGTTCTCTCTCTTCCCACACACATACACAAACCCCCCTCCCCTTTCCATCCTCCCTTCCCTCCTACCTCCTCCCTTCTCTCCTCCGTTCATCCAGTATCCCCAGCCTCTCTCTCTCTCTCTCTTTCTCTGCTGTCATTATGTCACCAGAGACAGAAGCAGGTGGGTTGTTGTAAGACATGCAGGGACTGTGTTGCTTCCAGTGGGCATCCCCCCACCCTCTATGTCTTTTTTTCTCTCTTAAGATTATTGTGTTCACTTGAGCAGCTCTGAAAGCATGAGCACTCATTCACTCGTAGTCAGATGGAAGACGTGGAGGTAGAGGCCCTCCCCATCCCCCTCCTCTCTCTTCCATGGGCATGCAGCGTGTTTACATGTGAGTGTATGTGAGATTATTGCTGTTTCTTTGTTGAACATGTAGATGGATTAATCCACAGTCCACAGCTTGGTTTAGTGTGGTCCTGACATGAGCTGCAGTATGGGTTTCATCAGTACGGTTACGGTTCAAAATATAAGATCATATTGAAAATCTGATTTTCAATATAACTTCAATATGCAATATAACTTCTAATGAAAAATGTATGATTAAATGTTAACAAAGTTAATTAAATGTTAAATAAATGATTTAAATGTTTAATGTATGTATACATTTGAAACAGATTAAGGAATTTTCTGTATTTTCACAGTTATTATTTTGCTTTGTGTTTTAGAGTTGAAGGAAATGTCCTTAAACTTACAGGAATAGTTCACACAAAAATGAAAATTTTGTCATTTTTTGCTCACCCTCATTCTGTTCCAAACCTGCATGAGTTTCATGAACACAAAAGAAGATATTTTGAGGAATTTTTAAAAACCAAACAGTTGTTGGTCCCTATTGAGTTCCATAGTAGGGAATGAAATACTATGAAAGTCAATGGGGACAAACAACTGTTTCGTTACCAGCATTCTTCAAATATATCTTCATGTTCAACATAAGAAAGAAACTCAAACAGGTTTGGAAGGATATGAGGGGAGAGTAAAAGATGACCAAATGTGACCCTCTCTGTGAAATCCAGGCTAAAGTCTCAAAATCTAATTATGAGATAACAAGCATCAAAGTTTGATTTCAACCATTATTTAACTATAATTTCAATCTTTGACATGGCCTTACTCAGTCAATATTAAAGATATAAAGGTAAAGTTTTCACATAATGTTCTTTACCATATGAAGGTTGATTTTTTTGTTAACAAACAGCATCACAAAAAAATGACTTAGCTGGGTTTTCACAGAGAGGTTCACACATGTTCATTTTTGGGTGAGCTATTCCTTTAACGGGAAAAATGCTGACAATCTTTTTTTGCCAGGACATTATTCGTTTTTCTAAAAGAAAAATCTTACAGTGTGACTTGTTGCATTGAATTTAAAAAAGAAGCATTTTTACAAGTAAGCCCCGCTGTATGTTTGAGATCAAATATGAGTGATTAATCTAAGCCACCTGACATTATTTATATGAATGCGTTATGATTACAAGATTAATATACCAAATACAATGTAAATAAATTAAATACAAATGTGGATAGACTTCCTAGTAAGTTTAAACATGAACTCTTCATTTAATCACGTGTGTGTAACCCAGTGTGTGTTTTTGATAGGGCCATGTGGTCCTCTTTGACCCAGTATCCTTGCATAAATAATATGGATGTTCTTCAGCCAGAGCCCATCTTTAATGAGTGCAGGGGTCATCAAGGGTTGAATGGATGTTTTAGGGCTTCTGTCTAATTAATTCAGAGACATCTGTTACACCTGATATGATTCCAAGGAAAAGATTTACAAGACCCCCTCTGTCACACACACACACACACACACACACACACACACACACACACACACACACACACACACACACACACACACACACAGGAAAAGAACGGTGCATAAAAGGTCATCTTTTTAAATGGCTGTACTCCGAGAATATCTTAACTTCATTTTTATAGTGTGTATGTTATTTGCTCTTATATGGACAGACTTTTGATTTAAAGTTTATGTTCAAGTGGCTTTCGATCTCCTCTGACTAATTTATAACTTTTCAGAATTGTACACACAATAATTGACTTGAAAATGTGTTAAAAAAGATGTAATGTGTATGTGCACATATACAAGAACAACTGGACAATTTATAGATAACTACATCTTTATTATTCATTTATATCCTTTCATTATGCAGAACAAGATCACTTTTTACAAAAACTTTATGTACAGATAGAAAATAGCCTGGTTGCACATAAACAAGTATATGTATATACGTATATGTATATACTTGACAGCTGCGTAAACAATGTAATGTTCTGATTTAAATAAATATAATTATTGGCACGACTAGGAGACATGGTTGTTTACTCCTCATTGTATAATTCTCCTATTCAAAAACAACGTCACAGTCAGGCACAGATATCAATTTCTGGTGGCATGCATTGTCCTGGCATTAAATAAATTAATTATTTGGAGAAGATATCAACCAAAAATTCATAACTGAATGTACCAGTTCTGTCTCTCTGATAGATAAAACTTAACACACACATAGACACACACACACACACACACACACACACAGACACAGTCAGGACATGACATGCTCTCTACTACAAAGTGCAGTTACTGTCAGAATATATATTAGATGCATCAGAACTACTGGATTACATTTCATATTCTGCCCTTATTGCTTCCTCTGATAATAAATGTAAAGAAAGTATGCCAAAATATGGTTTTCATCCTTTATAATAACTTATTTTGAGTTGAGAACCACAGAGTAACATATGCATTATCTATGTCAGATAAAAAATCTCTAAATATGAAATGTGCAGACAAAACATAAGAAGTGACCAAAAATACAGATATCAACAGATGAGTGGTCAAGCATTCATCTCGCATACACAGGACACGTTTATCAAGCTTGTGGAAGAAGAAACCCAATCATCAATGCACTTTTAAGAAGTGAGCATTTTATCCTGGGTGAATATATATATATTAAAAAACATATCTCAAATGCTGTTTGTGTATATACTTTGAGTCTGTGATTGGCTATTTGGTTTTGATAATGTTAACGTTCCTGAAACATTTTGATCCAAGGCCTTTTTATAATTAATGTCGCTATTGCACTCTTTTCTTGACCACTGGCTTTCTCTGCTGTTTTCCTCATCTCTTGTCATCTCCTTGTATGAAGTAGGGGTTTTCATGACCCAGATAAGAGTAGCTTGTGGGGTTTATGTCCTTAAAGGTCCTCATGCCATCTGCTCTGAGGTCATAAGAGCCCGACTGCAGAAGAAATGAAAGTTTGTGTTAGCCACATACGTTTAATCACAACCCACAACGCTTCATTCACTCAGCACGTCTTATCTTATAATACCAGCATGCAGGAAAAACACAATAACCTGCTTTAAAATTCATGCAAAGCTTATGATGGCATGCAAACAGGTCAAACCAGAAATCAAAATCAAGATCTCATCCCGAACGTAACAGTCATACACCTCAGACTCAGAGTGTATATACGGCGATGGGAAGTGAAGATGCCAGTCACAAAGAGAAAAGAGGAAATACAAGCAAAATAAAGGAATATTCCTTCTAGGTTAAATACGTAGGTGACGACAAAGGTGATGGTGGTGGTACATTCATTATTTTGGGAATGCTAATGCTGCAGAAGCTAGGTACACACTTAAACTTTAAGTTGTATTTAACCCAGGATACTCCTTTATATGAAAGAACTTGGAGACCAAGCTCATTTTAAAGCAAGTCAGTTCTCTTGGCGCCCATATTTGTAACGCAGTTTCCAACCGTACAAGCTGTGAAAGACCCCAATTTATGGAAATGAATAACAAATATAAAAAGTTTGGGGTCTGTAAGTCTCTCATGCTCACCAAGGCGGCATTTATTTGATACAGTAATATTATTAAATAGTATTAGTTTCAAATAGAATTATTTTCAGATGTAATTTCGTCCTGTGATGACAAGTTGAATTTTCAGCTTTCAGTGTCTTCACTGTCACATGATCCTTCAGAGATCATTCTAATATGCTATTTTAATGCTCAAGAAACATTTCTTAGCATTATCAATGTTAAAAACAATTGTTCTGTTTAAAAATAATTTCAGGAGTCTGACAATTAGAAAGTGCAAAATAATTTAAAAACATTTTAGCTGTCTATTTTAACTGTGAGACGGGACTTCCATTCCTACAGCCATCATATTGAGTATTTCAATAATGCAATTGGCTCTCTTAAGCTTAAGGTGGAACCACAGCCGGTATGTTGTGCATTCATATATGTATCAGTGGACCCTCTCTGCCTTTTACAGTCCCCGACGACATGCCAGGAGTTGGTGACTTACCTTTCCTCCAATTTTCTTTAGTCATAGTGTTTGGAGTGAGGAGAAATCAAGCCCATATACGGGATACCACATACAACCACAAATACAGGCACAAACACACACAAAAAGAGGTTTGTTTATGAGCTAACCCATCACAACACTTGTACATCCATTATGATAAAATTCTGATTTCATACATTAAAGTTATGAAATCTACTGAGGGATAGCCCAGTTTCCCAAGTACTATATACCGCTAACCGCAAATGCAATTGTTTCACTAATGCAACATACCCTCTTTATATGTGGCATTGTTAGGACTACATTTGCTCATAATGGACTTCCGTCATTCAGTCAAGCAATACTTTTGAGAAAATTAGCATAATCCAATCTTTGTATCAATTGGGAGTATGTCATTGGAGTAAGACTTGGAAATGGACAAGGGTCTGATTGAACAAAATATTTTGTATTTGTTTGTGGTGTGATGTATCTGTCATGTGGCTGATACTATTATTAGTGTTAGTATGAGATACACAGGGCACATGCAGGGTTAATGGAAGAATTTCAACTAACTTACAGTGGGGTCATTTCTTAAAAAATATTTTTAAAAGAGGTATAATTCATAATAGAAATTAAGCAATATAAAATAATGATATGAATATAATATATACATAAGATAGTTTTACACTACTGTAAAAGTTTGGGGTCTGTAATAATTTTTAATGGTTTTTGAAAAACACTTATGCTCTTCAAGACTGCATATATTTGATCAAAATATACAGTAAAAATGTGAAACATTATTACAGATTAAAATAACTGCTTTCTGTTTGAATATATTTTAAAGTTTAATTTATTCCTGTGATGGAAAACCTGAAGTTTCTGTTAAATGATCTGTAGATTTTCTCAAGAAACATTTATTTTTATCAGTGTTGAAAACAGTTGTGCTGATAATTATTTTTCATGTAAACTTGCCCCCAAATTTTTTACAGTAATGTATATGCATAATATAAGTTCACAATAGTTATTCAATGAAAAAACGTTCTCACATAAGCTTGACTTTGAAACAGTAAACCCCACTGTAAGTTAAAGACGATTGTAACTGCTCCAAAGGGTTTAACTGAATTCATTATTTGTGATGTTTTGATTGAAAGGAGGTACTCACCAATCCATTACGGTGGCCTGTCTTGCCTGGCCCTTCAGACATCTCTAGACTATTGCCAGTGGCATCAACGCTGGAACTAGATGTCAAAGTGGCACGGGGAATACGGGTGATGTCCTGCGAGGGCCAAGTGGTCTGGAACTCCTCAGCAGGGTACGGGCTGTTGTAATAATTACTGCTTGACTTCTTCTTGCTGTGAAATAAACAATAAACACACAGATTGTTAACAAGTGAGAAATGTACATCCATAAACAAGCTTCTCGCATAGAGCCATTCAAATGCAGGTCCTATACCTGACGTCTCATAAACACTCACCTACGAGTCACACAGATGTAGATGAGAACAGCCAAAATCACAATGAGCAGAATCCCCCCTAACACACACGCCACCACCACTAGAGCCAACAAAGAGGCTGCACAGAGATACAAGGTCATTAGACACACATAATTATTACTTTAATGGTTACAATTCAAGAAATACTTTAATAATAATATCTTACAGTCATCACAGTTGAATCCAGAATAGCCAAATGGACATCTGTTTAAAAAAAGGACATGAACATGCTGACAGCTATCTGCAGTTATGTGACTGTTGCAATATTGCCTTGACACAAGGGGGCAGTACTTTCTATTACAAATCCACCCATCATACACTCCACCATCGAATAAAGCAGTTCAGTTTGTGACTGAAAAGGAAGACATTTAATATTCCTGATCCATCATGTTTGAGGTATGACTGTGGTTTACATTACTGGGACAGATAAATTACACACGGATTTTGTTTTACTAAAATGAGAGTGTGTTATTAAGAACAAAGAAATGAAATAGTTCTCACTGAACACATGTGTCCTCCTGCGCTTTGTAGCCACTTTGGCAAACTGTAAAAAGAATAGAGAGTAAATAGACTGAATCATAGAAAGATGGTAGAGCAGACGGAAAAACAATGAACTAAACTATGTATTGTTTCAGATTTGTGTGATTCCTCTACCCGCCGATAGTTGCTGAATCAAGAAAATCTACTAGCCGAAAACATCTTTCTCACCATGAAACTGCGTTAATTATTTATTTAACAAATGTTTTATTTCTTAATTGCATTCATTCTTCACGGAGGTCACGGATGATTATGAAATGCACACACAAACACACATGGTAGTCCACACAAATGGAGTAATAAAGACACATGCTCACCTCTACAGCTTCTGGTCTGGTAAAGACTAGATATATGGCCAGGTTTGCAGATACATTTAGTTGTCCCATCTTTGGCCTCACACATTGTAGTGTTAATATCACAAGGCCGGGGATCTTGCTCACACAGATTGGTTTCTATAAAGAAAGAGACAGTAGGTATTTGTTTAGATAGATGCATGACAGAAAGTGTGTATCTTAGGTCCTTTAAGTTTTCATCATGTTTGCCTTCACTGGTTAATTTTAAATGGTCCTGCAATGTAACAAATTAACATATTAACTTTATTATGAAGTCATAAAAAGCTACATGCATTATAATTGCAAACAAATGTGCATAACAATTTAATATTTAATAAAATTGTTTAGCAGTAATTAATTAATTTAGATGGCTGCATAGTTATATATATAGTTGAAAGTATTTCATGAGAAAACTAAGGGATATAGAAAGACAATATTTCACGTGATCTAAAATGTTCACAATTACAAAACATGTCCAGAATCATGGCTAAACATCTCTAAACACCCAATGTTTGGCACTGTATTGTATTCTTATTTGAGGAACAATCTTTTGCGGTTTAATACAACTGCAAGGGAATTTGCTTTATCAATCTTTGTGGAAATGAACAAAGTATGCTTCATGCTCTTAACGTCATTTGTTGCCTAAAAATGAATTAATGTTTAAAATGTTTGCCAAGTAATGCAAATGTAAATAAAGCTTGATTTAATATATTTTTGTATATATATAATTATGTGAGAGCAGTATATTTGTGAAACTAGTATAATGTATTGTATGATTTTCTATGTGGACATTAATACTTAGTTTTCATATAACAGCTTATACATATTTTCAAGTCACTCACCAGTGTATTCTGCATTAGCAAGAATGCCACAGTTTGTCTTCTCACAATCACTTATAGCAGTTTTCATGGCAGATGTCACCAATTCCTGTGTGACTGGAGAATTGGGCTCAAAAATACTGTTTACTGTGGCCACTATACTGCCAGACCTGTGAGTATTTACATATAGATTAGTATTTGGCAAATATGATACATATGTGTAAGAGCTGTTGTTAAAGAAGTGTTTCAAAGGGTCACTTACATCAACCGAATCACTGTGCTGTTGATGTAGTTTGGTTGGTTACGCAGAGCTTCATTTACCTATGGCGAAAAGGAAGAAAGAGTAATGATTTAGACTCCAAGGCAATATAGAGCAATAATTCAAATTGTACACTGAATGTAGCTAAAATGTGATAAATTCTCAAATTAATTAATACATACAATACAGTGTATCATTAATGCAGTTTTAAACTGGCATATTCCTAAATTATTTATACAGTATTTACCAAAAAAAAAAATAATTGTGATTTTAAATAAAATTGTTGCATATGGTATGTGTTGCATATTTAGTGCACTAAAAATATATGAAAATATGTATGAAAGTGTACATAATATGAAAATAATACTACACCATCAGTGTATGAAAATAATATTTAAAAGTGAAATTTTAAAGTTAATAGACCAGATTATAATGTAAGTTTGTGACCTACTGCAGCAATGATCTCTTTAGCAGTTTTCGAGAATTCAGGTGATTGTGGATTGTTCATAGCCTCTTCAAAAGTGCGGTTCACCCGCAGTGTACTAGGGAAGGTTTTAGCTGGAAATACATACAGGATGTGAGGAGAGGGAGTGGTTTTTGTGTTGTTAGTATTTTTACTACAAAGATTCTTTCTAATAATCACAGTAGTCATATTATTTATATAAACAATTATACATAGAAGGACTTTTGTCATGCCCCATGGTCATGTTTAAGAAAGAGCATAAGTGGCCAAGAGGCTTGGCATCAGATACGTACTTTCCACACAGGCATTATTTAAAGGAATAGTTCCTGTCACACACTGACAGATGGAGTTCACACAGACACTGAGTGGTGGGCAGGGCACTGCAGGACAAGTAGCTAAAAGAAAAAAGATGTCACTCAGTGTTTATGAAAGGAAGAAATTACTAAATGTAATTGTGAACTCCTCATTACTCAGAATTACTCCGCAATATACAATCACACAGCACATTAATTCAAACACACCTGGTGTGGTTGTAGTGTTAGTTGGGTTAGTAGTAGAGACAGTGAGTCCAGTCGTTGAGTTGGTTATGGGTGGTGTAGTAGCATTTCCTGGTGTAGACTGAGGTGGTGAGGTAACATTCCCTGTTGTAGTATTTCCTGGTGTAACTATGGGTGGTGTGGTAGCGTTTACTGTTGCATTGTTCCCTAGTGTAGTTGGAGGTGGTGTAGTAGCATTTGCTTGTGTAGTTATAGGTGGTGTGGTAGCATTTACTGTTGCATTGTTCCCTAGTGTAGTTGGAGGTGGTGTAGTAGCATTTGCTAGTGTAGTTATGGGTGGTGTGGTAGCGTTTACTGTTGCATTGTTCCCTAGTGTAGTTGGAGGTGGTGTAGTAGCATTTGCTGGTGTAGTGATAGGTGGTGTGGTGGCATTAACTGTTGCATTGTTTCCTGGTGTAGTTAGAGGTGGTGTAGTGGCATTTACTGGTGTAGTCATGGGTGGTGTAGTGGCATTCCCTGTTGCATTGTTCGATGGTGTAATTAGAGGTGGTGTAGTAGCATTTACTGTTACATTATTCCCTGGTGTAGTCATGTATGATGTAGTAGCATTTACTGTTACATTAATCCCTGGTGTAGTCATGGATGGTGTAGTAGAATTTACTGTTACATTATTCCCTGGTGTAGTCATGGATGGTGTAGTAGCATTTACTGTTGCATCATGCTCTAGTGTAGTTAAAGGTGGAGTAGTAACAATTACTGGTGTAGTCATGGGTGGTGTGGTAACATTTACTGTTGTATTATTCCCAGGTGTAGTTATGGGCGGTGTGGTGGCATTCACTGTTGCATTGTTTCCTGGTGTAGTTAGAGGTGGTGTAGTGGCATTTACTGGTGTAGTCATGGGTGGAGTGGTGACATTGCTTGTTGTAGTGTTTCCTGGTGTAGTTAGAGGTGGTGTAGTAGCATTTAATTGAGTAGTAATGGGTGGTGTGGTAGCATTTACTGTTGCATTGTTCCATGGTGTAGTCATGGATGGTGTAGTAGCATTTACTGTTACATTATTCCCTGGTGTAGTCATGGATGGTGTAGTAGCATTTACTGTTACATTATTCCCTGGTGTAGTCATGGGTGGTGTAGTAGCATTTAATGTTACATTATTCCCTGGTGTAGTCATGGGTGGTGTAGTAGCATTTACTGTTACATTATACCCTGGTGTAGTTATGGGTGGTGTAGTAGCATTTAATGTTACATTATTCCCTGGTGTAGTCATGGATGGTGTAGTAGCATTTACTGTTACATTATTCCCTGGTGTAGTCATGGGTGGTGTAGTAGCATTTAATGTTACATTATTCCCTTGTGTAGTCATGGATGGTGTAGTAGCATTTAATGGAGTAGTAATGGGTGGTGTGGTAGCATTTACTGTTACATTATTCCCTGGTGTTGTCATGGATGGTGTGGTAACATTTACTGTTACATTATTCCCTGGTGTAGTCATGGATGGTGTAGTAGCATTTACTGTTGCATTATGCTCTAGTGTAGATAAAGGTGGCGTAGTAACATTTACTGGTGTAGTCATGGGTGGTGTGGTAACATTTACTATTGTATTATTCCCAGGTGTAGTTATGGGGGGTGTGGTAACATTTACTGTTGCATTATACTCTGGTGTAGTTAGAGGTGCTGTGGTAGCATTTACTGGTGTAGTTATAGGTGGTGTGGTGGCATTCCCTGTTGTATTGTTCGCTGGTGTAGTTAGAGGTGGTGTAGTAGCATTTAATGGAGTAGTAATGGGTGGTGTGGTAGCATTTACTGTTACATTATTCCCTGGTGTAGGCATGGATGGTGTAGTAGCATTTACTGTTACATTATTCCCTGGTGTAGTTATGGATGGTGTAGTAGAATTTACTGTTACATTATTCCCTGGTGTAGTCATGGATGGTGTAGTAGCATTTACTGTTGCATTATGCTCTAGTGTAGTTAAAGGTGGAGTAGTAACATTTACTGGTGTAGTCATGGGTGGTGTGGTAACATTTACTATTGTATTATTCCCAGGTGTAGTTATGGGTGGTGTGGTAACATTTACTGTTGCATTATTCTCTGGTGTAGTTAGAGGTGCTGTGGTAGCATTTACTGGTGTAGTTGTGGGTGGTGTGGTAGCGTTTACTGTTGCATTATTCTCTGGTGTAGTTAGAGGTACTGTGGTAGCATTTACTGGTGTAGTGATGGGTGGTGTGGTAGCGTGTTCAGTTGCATTGTTCTCTGATGTAGTTGGAGGTGGTGTAGTTGCATTTACTGGAGTAATCATGGGTGGTGTTGTAGCATTTACTGTTGCATTGTTACCTGTTGTAGTTATGGGTGGTGTGGTAGCATTTACTGTTACATAGTTCACTGGTGTAGTTGGAGGTGCAGTAGCATTTACTGGTGTCGTTGAAGGTGGTGCGGTAGCATTTACTGATGTAATTGGGGGTGGTATGGTAGCATTTACTGTTGCATTATTCCCTGGTGTAGTTAGATTTGAAATATCTGGGGTTAAGGGTTGATTTGTTTTAGCATTACCTGATGTAGTCTGTGCTGTAATTGTGACATTGCTTGGTGATGTAATTGGGGAAGCTGTGCTGTCGCTTGGTGTGCTAATGGGAGGAGTAGTGAAATTGCCTCTTGTAGTTTGTGGTGGGGTTGTGCTGTTGCCTAGCACAGGTAAAGAAGTAGTTGTGACATTGTCTGGTGAAGTTACAGGATGGTTTGTAGCATTCTCTGGTGTAGGTACAAGTGGACTTGTGGAGTTGGCTGCTGCTGTTGTTACAGGTGCAGACGAAACTGTGGCATTTCCTGATGTACTCACTGATGAACTGGTAGCATTTTCTTTTGCAACTGTAGATGTGCTTGTCACGTTGCCTTGAGTAGATAAAGGTGGAGATGTGACATTACCAGTATGCGTCGACAGCAGTGGGGTTGTGTCATTGTTTATGAATGGTGCAGTTGTATTCTCAGATGGAATGCTTGTTACCGCTGTTGACAAAAAAAATCAGAGACAGAAAAAAAGATAATTGCATAAAGATTTGATAAGCAGCATAAAGAAAAATCTAAACATGTCTTGCAGCCATTCACAATTGTACTTGTGTCAGGCTGCACTCTTTTTTTCGCTCTATTCGAACATGCTAGATGGATGCCTTTGGCTGTTTAGTTGATTTTTGCGGTGTTCATGTTTTAATTGTTGAAAAGATGTCTAGAGATGCCTTGGTTCGGGTCAGGTGTTTCGTTTCTCTCCTGATTATTTGGTCTGTAGAGTCTAAGTCTTAAAAAATGTACAATAGATGAATGCTAAACATACTTAATCTGAGGGTGTATATATATATATATATATATAAGGGATAATCAATGGCTAGCTAGACGTGGAGGCAAATAACCGCCCGACGTGAAGCAGATGATAGCCGTTGATTATTCCGTAAATAATAAACAATTGACAATTCACTTAACTTATACTTTTTTCATTATTAATTACTTAATAATTTTAAGGCAAATGGATTCCTACATTTTTTTAAGTTAAGTCAACTTATCACTTTTACAGTGATATGAAGCCTGTTTATGAAATATAGTGTGTCATCAAGCAGCATGCAGACTCAACCATAGTAGAACAAGCAAAGTTTCACAAAAGTAAAATATTGAATTGTGTTTGGGGCAAATATCTGCACTCCTTGAATGCCGAATTTGGGGGCTGTAGCTAACTGCTGTAATCACTGTAAACAAATTAAATAAATGTTGTTTCATATTAAAATAATTTGTTAACCCGCTGACTTAAAATGTTTAGTCAACTAAAATATTCCAGTTGTTCCTTAAATTAACATTGAGTATCTTAAAATTTCAAGTTGACTAAACTAAAAAATTTAAGTCAGCATTTTAAGTTGAAAACTCTTTGAAACATTTTGTTTTTCATTGTGTAACTACAGTAATTATAAAAGTGGGAAGTGATGCCCTCTGTGGGCATTTGGCCAGGGGTGTTTTTACACCACAGACAAGGTTTGAGAAGAAAAAAAACATAATTATGAAACTATAATTATATTTTCCTTAAAATGTTCTTCCTAACTTCAGGCCTTATTCTCATGCCATATATAACTGTGACGTTCTGCAAAACAACAATCTTTAAAACACTTTTATCTTACTGGTGAAAATTAGATGGTCAAAGTTTTCTCTCAGGTACATCACAGTGTAAGCTTCATAGTGAACATTACTACATCACTCTCGTCAACGTAGTCCATATCAACAACAAAAATATATTTTGACTCCATATAGTGATTATTTGGGGATTTTTTTTTAAAAAACAAAAATGTTTTTTGAGCAGTAGGATTATAAAAATATGCGCAAATATAACATTGTATTAAGTAGTCTATATAAAATTGCAAAACTAAATCTATCTATCAGTAATTTTTTACTTAAGTACCTAAAACATTTAGTTATTTTGTACTTTCACTCAAGTAAAATTTAAAAAGCGGTACTTTTACTTTTACTGGAGTAATATTTTATAATAATGATCTGTACTTTTACTCAAGTACTTGATCTGTGTACTTCGTCCACCACTTGTTTTAATGAACCACAAACTATGATCGTTTTAAAGAAAGGGGTAATCCAAAGATTGTTTACTTATTTGTGATAGAATGCAGGTAAAACATATTTCGCTTATTCATATTGTTAATAAAAGTTAAAAGTTTAAGTGAATTTGTCATTGTACTGTTTTATTGTATAGACTTTTTGAATATTATTAACAATAATAATGAGCCAAACTAAGCATTAATTTGAAGTAAGGTGAAAATCCAAAAACCTTTTATTTATTTGTTACAACACTGGTATATCGTATTTGTTCTGTTAATAAAAGTTGTATGTTTAATGTAAGCGGTTTTGTCATTGTAGTATTGCTGAAGTTGTGTGTGGGATTTTTTTAGTTTTCATTAAGAGTAATAGTGAATCAATTTTAAGCACTAATTTAGTTTCAAGATTAGGAAAGATCTAAAGCCCAGCTCACACTACGATTTTGGCCACGATTTGGTCATCTGAGACAAATTTTGAAAATCCTAAAAGATTCCTATAATCCTAGGCTAAAATCTGTCATCTTTGATCACTGGTTTGATATGTTCACCGACGGCCAATTAATGGCAATTAAACGAAATTCTGGCAGTGTCAGAAGATTTGGCACACTATCCTGCATTGTGACTACCCCATGAGGAATGTCAAACTGTCTCCGTTTTTCAAGACGAGCTTTGAGCAGAAATAATGCTAGATAATTATTCTATCAACCATAATCTGATATGTTGCCTTTTCTATATAAACACTGGTTGTGCCACTGTTTTCATCTGGGTGTGTAGAGCTGCATACATTATTATTCTTAAATACGCCGGTATTGCAACCGTTCATATACTTTTCATGATAGACAACATTTCGGTCCCGTGTGCACTGTGCAACGCAGCTCCCAGTCACTGAACGTGTATGGGTTGATAATGTAAAACTCCGAACAAGTTTCCTTGCGCACACCCGTTTTTAACGCATCTTGACAGTCGTAAAGTCTAACATCAATGACAACTGGGATCCCATAGTGTGACATGATCATCATGTTCGTACAGTTCGTACAGTCTGACAAGTACAATCCTAAAGGACTTTTAAAAAATCGCACAGTGTGAGCTTAACGTTAAAGATCAAAATAAGCGCTGCATATGCGAGAATGTGAGACTGCAGAGGTAGACGCTCTCGATCTTTCTCTGGTGTATTTTTGCAATGGCTGTAGAAATGGTCATTCATTCTTGATTTGAGTATAGCACAGACATGTTACAGGTAATAATATGATCAAAAAGTCATTGCAACAAACGACTTCAGTTTAAGTTGAAATGATTTTCCCAATCAAATTGATTCAACTTAATACATTTTTTACTGTTTACTAATTTTTGTCACTGTAGGCTTAGGCTTCCTTTTTCTATACATTTTAATGAATATACAAGCTAATAAAATTAGTTTTATTTATTTTCTGTTACAAAATGTTAATTTATTGTTTTTAACACCGCATTTTTAACACCGCATTTTACACTACTTATCTGTATCTGATTTAGAGCGAGTAAAAATCTGTGAGAAATATAACGACCCAAAGACGAAAGAACTGATAAAAAAATAAGCTGTTATAGGACCAATAGTCATGTGGGCAGTGCTGTGTCATATGCTGTGTCACAGCTTCAGATTTATTTGTTAGTTAATGACGTCATCAGCGACTAGTCGACTTCGACTCGACTTTCATCACATAAAAGTCGACTTTAAAAAATCAGAAGTTGTTCAACCCCTACGGGGAAGCGTTGATGTTGAAATGTATGTGTGTGCAGCACAATCTCCGACCTCTCTCTCTCTCTCTCTCTCTCTCTCTCTCTCTCTCTCTCTCTCTCCATATGTGTGTGTGCCATCGAGTGATGCATGTTGGTTAGTGTGCATCAATTAAACGGTGATTAAACTGACTTGGAACTATCTATGCACTAAACGGTTATAATGCATACCTGCCAGCCAATCAGAATTCAGTATTCAGACAGACCATGAATATATATTTTTTTGGGGGGGGGATGGTGGGGGGAGTGTAGTTAACTGGCTTGGTCAATCTCACTGACAGTTGAAACAATACACCCCTCCACCACCTTCCAAGGTAACAAGTGTTTCCAAATCTGAGGAAACGCAACAACCTCAAATTCAGAATGCCATAGGGCTGTTCAATGCATCAACAGTAACTGAAACTAAAGTAATACATTGCTTCATATCACTTCGGAAGATGGTCGTCTCAGAGATCATTCCCAATTAAGATATACAACTTCTGAGGTAAATGCAGCATACAGCCCAGCTAATAAAGATATATCAGTCAGTATAAATTGCATTAGCATAAATCAACCAATTATGCTAGGTTAAACCCAACATCCTATTTTTCATATTGAACCAGCCATGGGTTACAAAACAACCGAAACTGAGTGAACAAATATGTGAACTAAGCTATAGATAAATTAAAATGACCTATTTTGTCCAAACAAAAGGTTTTATTTGAATTCTTCAAATAAAGTGTGCTAATATTTATCCGAGTGTCTATTTACACTAAGTGCAAATAGCTCGCCTTGTTGGCATAGGCTATTTGGGCTAGCTCTGCCCACAAATGTGTGGTTGAGCTTGACATCACTACAAAAGATGCCAATCAAATAGCAGTATTGATAGAATAGGCAGTAAAGAGTATGACAGTAACTTTTACACAATCAATTCAGGTTAGAATCCGCCCTTTACTAAACTATTTCTTCTCCTGTTTTTCCCATCACATTGGAAAGCAGTTTATTTTCAATATATTCAATATTTGTTTTTACGTATCTTACGTATCGCCACAGTTTCAAAGAGAAATTTCCACTGAGTGGCGCTAAAACACAGGTTCAATACGTGAACCCTGACACATTTTTATTATGTTCATATAGGCACGTATTGCTGTGTTTTTATTAAGTTGCTTCAGGAATGTATTGCGGCAGTTCAGAATTCAAATATTCGGGGACCGTTGCTAAAAATGAATGCTCTATCATGTTGGAAATATGCCCTTCACCAAACCAAACCCTAAACCTACCCGATAGTGTTGACAATGCAAGCCTGATATAACAATGTTTTGTTGATGCAACCATGCTATTTGAACTTCCTTATATGCAGATTTGAACTGTTTTGTCGAACCATAGTCCTCAGTCGTATTATGTGATCCTCATCTCTGGCCCTGTCCCAAATGGAACACTTCATGTGCACTTGCGGTCTTACGGACTTACAATGGCCGCTGCGTACACGTGTCCATTAAGTCCACGAGACCGTAGGTTCCCATTCCTCATTTTAGCGTTAAGAAGGGTGCTCGCGAGTACCCCCTTTGCGGCCGTTATGCGCCCTCGATCGAGCCTGCACTGGGACGAGCTCCGCAGCAGACTTCTACCCGACAGTCAAAGCAGCATTACGACACGAAAGTGCGGACTCAGAGGAAGAACGTGAGGGTTTAGGGTGCCATTTGGGACTGGGCCTCTCAAATACATCTCCATACTCCGTGAGTTACCGAACAAACTTACCGTCTATGGAAACCCATAGATGTGAAGCTGGATGGATGTGATGCTAACGTTCAAAAACATACGTTTTCAAATCTCCCAGCATATTAAGTCATTGCATGATATTCTTCAAGAAATTGTGTGAAAATTACGCTTTTTTTAATCGAAACTGTACATTTGTGTGCAAAGGAATAAAAGGCATCGGAGTTTTACTGCCTCTAGTGTTCATTTATTTTGGAAACTGCAGTGATATTTACTTATTGGTACTAATTTTGCGCCTCGCTAAAAAGTGCACCCAGGTACACAAATGCCATGAGACCAGGTAGGAAAAATCTAATATATTATGAGGAAACAGTTCTGCTTCATGTAACTTGTGAAGCAACAGCCTATTAACACTAATAATTTATTGAAGTAGCTGAGGTTTATGTATATGTTACTATAAAAGTGTCTGATATGATAACTTCATCTGTAACAGAGGATTTGGAATAAAAAATTGTAATGACAGAACAAACTGATAACTGTTTTGTATTGGAAGTAGTGAATGTCCCCTTACCAACAGTAGCAGTAGAGGTAGCATCGATTGGGATGTCTGTCGAATTATCAGTTGAATCTGTGCTAGGTAGCGTTATTAAGGCATTCGTGCTTGTGGTGGGGCTCAGAGTGGATGTGCCTATTACAGCTGTGAAAACACAGACAAAATTGCTCAGATTGGATGAGATACGTACAGTACATCAAATACATACAATCTTGGAACACAAGTTTCAATCTTCATTCAGTTCCTGTAAGTCTGTTGCATGTAATCCAGTCAGACACACCCAGTCACTAATTCAATAAATTACTTTTTACTGTCAAACATAACTACACAAAACACGCATAACATCCTGTTAGTATTTCATTAGTTTCCAAGAACAAACAGTCTTATAGAGTGACTGTCACCTGCAGTTATATGCTGCTTGTCTTATTACTTAGCAACCACACACAAAAGAACAATAGATTAGCAAGAATAAAAAGACTCCAGAACACACCCACACACACAGATGTAATATTTCTAATATAACTTATTTGCTTTTGAAATTAGTCAGAAATCCAAATAGTTACAAAGAAAGAAAGACACAGAAAATTAGAACTCTCGTGCTATTTGCATAAATGTCCAATTATTTATTAACTTTTTTCCGTACACCTACACACTTTCTTTGAATAACAGTTTACCTAGCAATAAATGTCATATTTATACATGCTTAGTGGATGACAAAAGGTTAATACAAATGCGAGCAGGATTCTCATTTATGAATATAGCCTTACAAAAATGTATAAATGCTTTGATTGTCATCCATGTTGAGAGACATTTGTAAAGGAAAATCTGGTTTAATGGATCCCTTTAAAAAAACAAAAAACGTGACATACGGCCAAGTATGGTGACCCATACTCGGAATTTGTGCTCTGCATTTAACCCATCCAAAGTGCACACACACAGCAGTGAACAAACACACACACACACACACCGTGAACACACAACCAGAGCAGTGGGCAGCCATATATACTGCGGCACCCGATGAGCAGTTGGGGGTTCGGTGCCTTGCTCAAGGGCAGCTCAGTCGTGGTATTGAGTGTAGAAAGAGCGCTGGACATTCACTCCCCCCCACCTACACTTCCTGTCGGCCCGAGACTCAAACTCACAACCTTTGGATTACGAGTCGCTCTTACCCTTAGGCCACGACTTTCCCACACTTTAGATAATACATGTCAGTGCATGGGCCATGTCTCAAGGGATCCATGTTTTTAGCAAATTATGAAAAATGTTCACATTCCCTGTGGATTTAAGGCAGCATTGCTTAAAGGTAAAGATCCTCAGATTGGAGGCACTACATTCAAATTAGAACCATATGTTTATCTTTATAGTTTATCACAATCTAGAGACAAAATGTGAAAACATAACTGATATTGCCAAAACATTACATTATTTAAAGTATTGAATACTGTAAGCCTGGTGCCAGTATGTCTGCCCCCCCCCCCCCCCCCCCCCTCGAGAGGACAAAAGGCCTCTCCTAAGAATCCACAGGAACTATCTCTTGCATATATAACAACAGCATCCAGGACGCAACACACTGGGTGGTCCACACCCTGTACTGACGGTCTCATCATTTCCCCCTCTTCTCATCACCTAGAATTCAATGAAAAACCCATGCAATGTAATGTGTACAAAAAAGTAACCATACATGTTTGATATCTTTTGAAATGTCTCAGTGCGCCTGGTAAAATGGTCTCATTCTCCCAATCATAAGGAAAAGCTAAAAGAAGTTCTAAAGTATGAGAAATGTAGTGCACAACTTAAAGGTGTGCCCTCCCCCTGATCTTCTATTCAAAACACCTCCTGTATGTAAATAAGCATTCTCTGCCACAGGATCTCAAGAAGCCATTTGGTTGCAAATTCTAAAGTCTAATCATAATAACAAAGATACCACCATTTGGTGGGTTATTGAATTATCTGGGTATATAAGGAAAGGGGACACAAAGTTCTGGGCGTCTGTAGGTTTGACTGCCCACACAAATCACTTGTGTGTAGTTTTTCATTGCCAGGTATGGTTAACTGATGATTCTATTCTTGTAACATTGGAGCTTTGAATTATTGCTTTCGATTACCTGGTCAATAAATTGTAACGTTTGATTCTATTCTAACTGCCTCTAAAGATTGCTTTCTCCCTATTAGATTAGCGAATCCGTATATTTCCGCAAGCCTGCGTCAGTTTTAGCGACGGCTAATATCCGGCATCTTTTAAGTGTACTTGGATGCAGGGGCGGGTTAATTCCATTTAGGGACGGCGAACGCCGTCTGATCAGACTAAACTCGGGTACGCCCATACCTCTGACTTTTGATTTAATGTTACTTTAAACAAGTATTTGACCAATCTAAAGCTATTACAAGTGTGGTACATTGATCTGCTAACATATCTGATAGTGGCCAAAACCTTTACTGAAGTAAACGATTGAACTCAAGTTCTGAGGGGGCTCCAAGAGGGTTATTCGATGTCTCTGATTGTGTACGTGTGAATTTACGGCAAATCTTAGACACATAACCATAATTTACCTCTGATTGATGACCGGGCCTGACGAGATTGTGTCCGTGAGACCTGTGAAAAACAGGGCCTCTGAGCGATATAGTTTTCCCTACATCTGGGCGGGTAAAGTATCAAAAAAGAGCTGATAAGAATAATCAATCATTCGTTCATATTTTAATGATGCACAGATATCATTAAAACCTTTTCATTTATGGAGTCAGATGAAATAACGAGACAAAATATATAAGAAAAAGTGTTCCATTTTAATGTTCTTGTTGTGTCGTGAAAAGGAAAGACTGTAATACGCAAAGCCCTTCACCCGCTGAACGACTGCGTCATTGGGTCGATCGAGCCGGGCCTTACAATACCAACAAGGTATTAACCAACAATATATGGTACTGACATGATATATATACTGTATATATATATATATATATATATATATATATACACACACATACACACACAAATATCTATATATATATATATATATAGAGAGAGAGAGAGAGAGGGGAGGGGGGAGGCACATTTTACAGTACAGTACAGTACAGAAATAACAGCTAAAAAATATCTCACTAATTCAGAATTTTTGTATACAAAATTACATTAATACCACATCTTTTGTGTTTTTTTCTAGGGCAGTTCATGGCTTAGTGTGATTAGCCTAATTGCTAATCCTTTCCAGACACAAAGAGATGAGTGGGTTAAGTATGGTCCAGTTTTAGCTCATTAAGTATGGTCCAGTTCTAGCTCAAACCAGCACCAGAAAACTAAGTATGAATGAGAAATGAGGCTGTCTGGGTCAAAGAGCACATACGACTTCCCTTCTGACCAGAGCAGAGGTCAGGTCATATGTGATCTTACTGGAATGTACCAGGTTCATTGAATTTACTACAAACATATGATCTCGTATATGAAGGTAATATGGCAAGGACATCAAAAGTTAAGAGTTTTATTTAAATGTATTTTTGTATATATTAAAACAAATATTTAAAAAAATAATATAAGCAATTCTTTGAAGCTTTCTATCTTCTGTCTATTGGTAAAATCCTAACTGACGTCAATGGAAAAGGAAAGTCATA
Organism: Oxygymnocypris stewartii; assembly: GCA_003573665.1. NCBI lineage: Eukaryota > Metazoa > Chordata > Actinopteri > Cypriniformes > Cyprinidae > Oxygymnocypris > Oxygymnocypris stewartii. Next base: position 3,512,844 of record QVTF01006561.1, on the reverse strand, counting down.
CATTTTGATTTAAGAATACAAAGGCTTTTTTAATTAACAACAGGACTGTCATTTCACATTGTATATATACATTTTTTCTTCAAAACTAGTTGTAACTTCAAATTTATTCACAAAAAGATAGACTGTTCTAATTTGAATTGGGTTTCACCTGGTCTACTGCTCATTGGTCAAACTAGTTCTTAGGACACTGCATTAACATTATGCAACTGGCTCATTAAGCATTCTAACAAAATATCAAATATGAGGTGTGGCACTAAGGGTCAACTACTTTAAGGTCAGTTTAAGCTATTAGTCAATTAATTACAGACTCCTAGCCTGCTGAGCGCACTCACATGATACATTTTTAAGGGTCACCCTAGAATTCAACCACACACTCAGCATTCATTCAGGTTGCTTCTGATCTGTTACCAGAGTAGCTGATGTCTCAACACCCTGTCCTCTACCCAAATTCCACTATTGCTATGTACAGTAAGACCTTTATTTCTCAACCAATGTGTGTGTTTGTGTGGCAGGTATAAAATGACCTTGGGGCTTGTCTCACTCACTCTCACACAGAAACACACCCACTAGATTTGTGAACTATGTGGCAATAAGCTTAAGTGTAAGATCTGTTATTTACTGTGTTGTAACTGTCTTTGATACATGAAGTATTGTTATACATAAAGCAAAGAATATGTTTTTAGACAGTGTAAGTGTAAATAAGTAAATAAGGTGAGTGTGAGGGAGAGTTAAATGTGGGGGTTGACAAACAGATTAGAAATGCTTTGAGGCTGGAATCTTCTGCAGTCGTGGCTCTCTGCTTCAAAGCAGCAAATTTGACACCAGGCGGCAGGAAAACCTAGCAACTACAAACTGCCTTCAATTCCACCTCCCATAAATAAACACACATGCCCATCCACACTCACTATCGTCCTGGATCTCTAAAACACACGCAACCTTCTTATTCTCATAACCCAACACAAAGACCATGTCTGACTTTCTCTGACACGCACTGACTGCCCTTTCACTCGGTTTAATTATTTTCTCCATTCACTCTGTGACTCAATTAAAATCTTTTGTTAAGTAAGAAAAAAGGCTTCATCTAAGTAAATAGAAAAAGGTGGGTTTGGATATCGGACAAGCTGTTAAATAAACTTTAATTTTGTAAAATGATGTTTCCTTGTATGCATTTGTAGCATTTGCTGTATGAGCTAGATATTTTGTTTTCCGCAGCTACAGATAAAACAGGCAATCAATGAATTTGAATATATAGATTCATATCATATTTAACAACTATGGAAAGAGAACTGACGTTTGTTTACACACATCCCTTTTACAGCAAGGGTGTGAGTAGAACAGTATGTCAGTCTACACAATGTTATCTGATTTTTTCAAACATTTTTACAACCAATGTTTCCCCAGACACCGCTTTTACTTGAAATGCCGTTTTATGGGTTGGGGTGGCATATGTTTTTAACTTAAAGATATAATAAACAAAATTACAATTCTGCCATAATTTGCTCACCCTACAGACAGTTTTGGTTAACAATTACTTCACTTTGTATGGACAAAAAAATATATATATTTTCTAAATATATTTATGTCCCACAGAGGAAATAGTCACATAGGTTTGAAATGTCGTAATGGTGAGTAAATTAAAACACAATTTTCATTTTTGGGTAAACTATGTCTATGTTTGGGTGAATTTGTCCTTTAAAATTTGATGCTTAAATAAATATACTATAATGTATTTTAAGAATGTCTGCTATAGACTGGAATGAAAAGAAGGCATCTAAAAGAGGGTCATAAAAATGTATCTTTAAAAACGTCATCTAGTGACACAACTTCCCAATGTCAACTAGTGACGCTCCAAGCTGCGTCATTGTAATTGAAGTAAGCTGAATCATTGAGCAATATCATTAACCTGCTGTTAAACAATTTCAGGAAATGCCATTATATAGTGAATCGATTTTATTTTATTTAAAATTAATGATTCAATTTAATTTTTTGAAGCACTAAAAACTATTACTAGTATAGCATTAGTACTAGTATTTGTGCATTGGCACATCTTACCTCAAAGCATATGGCACAATTTATCCCACAGCTACTGTTTTGAGAATAATGTTTCTCTTTTAATAATTTATAGCTTAATTTCCTCCAGAAGATTCACATGCTTTTGTACATTTGCGATTGTTGATAATTTAACGCTTAGATACATTATATTAACCATAAACCCTAGATAAATGTCATCTGTCATGTTCAAATTTACTTTGTTACCTGTCTCTATCATTTAGATAACACAGGCAGCTGTGTACAATTTTTAAATATACAGTGACATGACCAAAACAGTTTACAGCTGCCTAGAGAGAGGAAAACACATTCCTGATCTGTTGTACTTTTATTCAAGCAGATGTAACAGGTCACCGAAACTTGCGAGAGTTCAGTATTTAACTACTGTTCCTCCCTTATATTGTTACATACTCAGCTGTGGCATTATTGTTCCTCTATCTTATCTTTCTTTTCTCTCTCTAATGGCACAGACATACTCTCCTATACTCCGTCTGTTCCTCCTTCAAACAGCTTTATCTCATTTGGACACGTGACCTCTGTTTAGAGTTCCTGGTGCTCTAAAACTACCTTAAACACTTTTTAAACTAAAATAAACAATAAAATAAATCAAACTTAAAATAAACAAAATGTCTTTATAAAAATAAAAACACATTATTTTGAATGTGATGTTTTTGATATGTAGTAAGTTAAATTATGTTATTGGATCAGCTGAGGTCTGATTATGCGGGGCCGGGAGACGGAGGATTGTGGAATAAGGCCTTTGTTTCAGAGCGAGCGCTAATCCAGACAAAGTGCTGTAATGCTAATCTGGGATAAAGAAGCTCTCGAACACAACCAATATAGTTATCTAAAACTACAAGGTTATAAATACAAAAATTTCACTGCATACAAACAATATATAGTTTATTTTGTTGTTTTTGTTTTCAGGAATTGTCTATAGCAATTATTTTTGTGATCAGGCTGCTTCTCTTCTCTTCTCTTTCTTCTCTTCTCTTCTCTTCTCTTCTCTTCTCTCTTCTCTTCTCTTCTCTTCTCGTCGAGATTAGGAGTCGTAGATCTGCCCCTTTAACTGGACAGTACAGGCTCACTGTGTTTTAATTGGATATGATTGAGTGTGAGTTTGTCTAGTTTGTACTAGCGTAGAAGTGCTCCTCCAGGGAACCATCTGTTACCTAAGAGCCATTCAGAGCTCTATAAGCCTTTGTAAGAGAGAGTAATGGAGAGTATATGGCATTATAATGGCTTGTTGTCTGCACTAATGACAAAATCAACACTAGTTTTAGACTGGAAGGGAAGTGTGGTTAAGGAACCATAAGCGAGAGGAACTTAATTATTTAAAACAAGCATGTAGCTTAATTGCTATCAAAACCAAAAATATTATAACTAGATACTAAAGCAAATTTTAGTTCTTTGTGCATGTGTAAAAATCCAGCTACAGTGTTGTGAATGGATTCCAAGATGTTGCTAAGAGGTTTATAATGCTTCCTTAGTTTGTAAGTATGGTGGGGTTGTTAGCATGTCACCGCATGGTTTCTAGGGTGTTGGCTGCTGGTCCAAATTAAAAGTACATCAGTCTGATTACTGTTTATCAACAAGCCATGGGATTTTAGTTATTAAACATGGCTATAGCATGTTCCTAATCTAAGGTTAGTGGTGTTTATTTAAATAGTAATATTAATAGCTATGATGTTACTTAATATTGTTATTTTAATTGATCTCACGGCTCTCTATTTTTATTATTATTATTATTTAGTTAACAGTCTGGAGTTATATATTAATTTGTTTCATGACAACTTTTGTTTTGAGATCACAAAAGTCTTTAAATTGTGAAGTAGTTTTAGAGCACAGGAACTCTAAACAGAGGTCACGTGTCCAAATGAGATAAAGCTGTTTGAAGGAGGAACAGACGGAGTATAGGAGAGTATGTCTGTGCCATTAGAGAGAGAAAAGAAAGATAAGATAGAGGAACAATAATGCCACAGCTGAGTATGTAACAATATAAGGGAGGAACAGTCGTTAAATACTGTTTCGGTGACCTCTTACATCTGCTTGAATAAAAGTCCAACAGATCAGGAATGTGTTTTCCTCTCTCTAGGCAGCTGTAGACTGTTTTGGTCATGTCACTGTATATTTAAAAATGTTACACAGCTGCCTGTGTTATCTAAATGATAGAGACAAATTTGAAGAGTAAATAGAGTAAATTTGAACATGACAGATGAAATTTATCTAGGGTTTACGGTTAATATAATGTATCTAAGCGTTAAATTATCAACAATCGCAAATGTACAAAAGCATGTGAATCTTCTGGAGGAAATTAAGTTATAAATTACTCTATGTTTACGCTGCTATTTAAAATGGTATTGTTTTGTTTGCCGTGCGTTATGCAAGTCAACATCCACTTACATCATTGGTTGGTCCTGTTGTGCTGACCCTACTCTGAAGTAGGAGCTAATTTAGTCCCCATAAAGGCATTCCTTTACTGTACAGTTTCTGCAATGTGAACATGCAAAGAAAGCAGGCATTTAAGCTAATAGGAACTATTCTGGTACAATAGCCCATACAAGTACCTTAATGTACATATTTGTACTTTAAAAGTACATATTAGTAACCAACTGGTACATATGGTACCAGTTAAATTAATCAGGAGCTGTTGAAAGGTTACCCCTCGTTGAAAGTTCTGTAGCTTTTTTTCTGAGAATGCCTGGTAACTTGTTTCTTTCTTCAGTATAAATCAGAGTAAATGATTCAAATTATTACTCAAAAAGACAGTCAGTTTTTTCGGTGTATATAGGATACTTTTAATCCCATATTTTATATTTACATTTACATTTATGCATTTAGCAGATTCTTTTATCCAAAGCGACTTACTCAGGTTATACATTTTTTGTCAGTATGTGTTCCCTAGCAATTTAACCCACAACCTTTTGTGCTGCTAACGCAATGCTCTACCACTGAGCCACAGGAACATATATTATATATTATCTCTCACACATACACGTTTGTCATTTCCCCACACATGACATCTTGCCATCCTGACATTCCCTCTTTCCCTTGCTTTCTGTCTTTGACTGGTCCACCGGTGGGACACAGCTGGTCTTGGTGCCAGACATAAAAACAGGACGTGCCCACAGTCTATTCTTCGACTGCACTCATGGAACTTCGCACACACACAGTAGGACTTACTTTATTAGAAACACAAACATGCCCGGAGGCACGTGTTGATACACACTGTGGTGCTATATATATAGGCCTACCTGGTTTTCATGTCTGACTCCTGTCTCCCATATAATAATCATTTATAATTTGATATTTGAGTGAAATTTATAAAGTAAACGTATCAGTTTGAGATCAGTGAATGTAAAATTAAGGCTGCAAGGGCACAATTAGAGCTGCAACACAAAAGCAAATATTCTGAATGAAATACCGGATATTTGATATATGGCTGCTATAGATCCTTTTTCTGTCATTAAACATTGTGACGTTTTTCTGTGGGTGGAGCTTGGGTGGAGGCAGAAAGAGTCCTCTGACCACTAACGCTAGCTATGAAGTCTGTTAGCTTATTTTTTTAACAATTACTGAAGAAATTCTGACTTTACCGCTGTCCGGGACCCCGATTGTTATTTGAAAATTGTATCTTTATATATATATATATATTACAGCGTGTGCAGATCGGCCAATCTGGGTGTGTCGTTAAAGTTAAAATTTAAAAGTTTAAATATATATATTATTCAGTTTAGCAGGTAACTATTTGAACGGATAAGTTATTATTACAGCCACAATTAATCACAACAACGTATATACAATTACAGATGATTATATATAAATCGTCAGTTTGTTGTTTTACACACATGCACACAGACATTTCATACATGACATAGTGAGATGCATTAAAAAAAAATATTTAGACGCGTCCATAAAAACAAAATACAATATTTTATTGAACCTTTTCTGATAGTGAGTGTGCGCAGCAAACGCCAGCATTTTTGACTATCATTTTGACTATCTCGTTTAAGCACAGCTGTCGTCGGTTTTTTGTCTGGCAGTGGCAGAAAGTATGCCTTAAAATTTCAAATTGGAGGCTCTACAACATCGATTCGGGCACCCAACATCACAACAAGATGATATTTTAGGCTTCTAGTGTAGACAAATCTGCGCAGGTTTGAATTGGCGCCTCCAGTTTTCGCTTCGTTTAGTCTCCAGCTAGCGCTGAGACGTAGTTGTGACGTCACGTCGGCCCTAAAAGGGTCTACCGGATGGGATGTAGCCAATCCCAGGAGCGCTCACCCACAGCCAAGTGTGTGTGCGTGAATGAACAACGGAGAGTCTTAAAGTCATGGTACAGTGATTCACCACAGAGTCAGACTAACACCACACAAAATGCAACAACATAGTAGCACTGAAACTCAAATTTAGGTTTGATTAAGTGTTCAAAAGTGCTCAATTAGTCACTAAGAACCGAAAGATCCAGTAAGAACAGAACGTTGCAAACAATAAATTAACTTTAGTTGTATTTATTTCTTTTTTTATATAGTGGATTGTGTACAATAATAATAACATGCAAAATAAATGCATGCTTATTATTACTATTGTGTTTAATTTAATGTAACATTAGGCTACTTCGAGACCTACAATTTTATCATGTGAATCATTCAGTTAGTTATTCAAAACGTTTCCCACTGACCACAGCTGTGACCAGTGACATATTTGCATGTGATCATGATTTATGCGAGAAAGAGCAATATTTAATATAAAAAACATTTGATAGACAGTGATAATAGACCCTTTATTATTGTGCCTAAACAAAGCAGTTGTATCTGTATTACTGCATGTTTTACATAGCTTTTTCAGAGAGAAATCTGGCTATATAAAACTATTTAAATTATCCAGATAAAAGATTCACATTAAATCAAATCAAAGTGCTCTTTCGTTTATATTGTATTTATTTCCATTGCTTCAGCTACTTTTAGAGCCTTAAAAGTACATTTGAGTTCGCTAAGGACAACGCTGAACGCCTATCACGCCTAAAAGTGCTGTCTAGGTAGTCAGCTCACTAGGTTTTGAGTGTTGAGTTATTTTATTCCGTTTAAAATCCGGATCGACTGCGGAAAGTCTTATGTACTCGAAGTCGTCATGCGTGCCTCACGTTTTGTTTGGTGTTGCCAGGCGAAAGTTTGGTTCATTACAACTCCTTATAAGCGCAAACGAGCATTAATATAAAACTAAAATGTAGTTGTGGTGTTTTTCCAGCACTCGAGACTGTCCATGGTCCTTAAAACTAACACGGTCACGGCTCAAATCAAATCATTAACAGTGGGTTAATCTACAAAATATAATTTATTTTTAAATACAGACTACGTACTGTATAGGCCTATCTATAGCAATAAACCCATCAGCACACACAAACACACTCAGATCGCAGGCTTACCTGAAGTTGAGATTAATATGAATAGGAAAATTCGATGCGTCAGTAACATAGTTCTCTATTTAGACGTCGTTCATACAAATAATAATAATAATAATAATACAAGTTAATGATGATGCAAAAATAATGAAAACCAAAGATGTCTTCCGTGTCACGAGCTTTAGGTCCGTTAACTCGGTGGCTTTCGGAGGTTTATTTCCTTTGGAGGACAGAGATCCGCTACAGGTGGCCAAGAGGCAGCGAGTTAAATACGCCTGCAGGGGGAGGGTGCTTACGAGATTGCGAAACAGGACTCTGGAAATCAGTGTCACATTCATTTCTTTTTCTCCAACACACCCAACATTAAGAAATGCAGGAATATATGAATAATCTCATCAAATAACCCTCGTGGAGAAACCCATTTATTTATCTATGTGTTCAATTAAAATCAAAGTTAGGCATTAAAACAATATAAATAGTAGTAGTAGGAGATTGGTATGGTTTTAAATATAAAATATTAGATCCCGTGACACACATTTGGTTTTTACGTCATGGGTCTGTTCAGAAAATGTAATAGGGACTCTTTTATTGAAATCAATGGTTAACTTCCTATTTTTAAATGTTCTAAGCTAGACTTAGATGCTTAGATGTTGCTTTATTTGCATCAGTTTGGAGCATTTGCATCAATGTGCAGTTTATTTGCAATAACATGAGTGATAGGAGTGCTGTCAGAAAATACATCAGGACTATACAGACTTCTCAAAATTTTAATGAATTGCCATAGAGAAACAAGTGTGAAACTTAAAACAACAACAATTAAAGATGCAGAAAAATGTATGAACACTTCAAGCTCCAACAAAAAAAACGTAGCTGTGCTAAAACAACTAACATGCCACAGCAAAATGACAGCAAAACAAACAGCTTGAATTCATTGGTTCATAATTTGTTCTGATGGAACATACTTCCTTGTTATTTTCTTCATTTAAATTTAATCAAAATCTTCTGCTGATGTGTCGTTTAAAGACTGGTCGGTTTAGGGGTAGGGTTAGGGTAAGGGGATAGAAAATACAGTTTGTGCAGCATAAAAATATCACCAAAATGATGGAATACCAGTGTGTGCACGTGTGTGTGTGTGTGTGTGTGTGTCACTTTTTCATATTTTATTCCGTCACTTTATCACGGAAACAATTCATTCAGATTGTTTATCACATTAAGTTATAATTAGAAACAGTTTTTATTACTATATCTTTGAACCTATATCATCATACCGGCCATATACTGACGCACATTCTGTTAAGAAGTTGGACAATTATAGCACCACCTTATTGTGAAACATTTTACAAATACTTTTTCATAAAATTAACTCAAGCCTTCAAATAAGATGTGTATTTTATGAGGCTATAAAAGGGCTCCTACTTTGAGCTAAAACATATCTGAAGATGTCATATTTGATGTTTGCAGACTCCACGATGAAACATGAGTAAACCCCAATAACAAATATGAAAAATTAAAACAATGGAGAGTAAACCAGTATGAAAAGGGTCTGACGTCAAAGCTTTATTGTTCTGATTCATTTCAAAAACTCATTAAAACTGGCACAATAAGGGTGGGGAGTGCTCATATCTCCAATGGAAATGCTCTGTTTGATAATATTTGAAAGAAGTATGTCTTGACATTTAGTGCTCAAACTCCTTCACTTGTATCAAGTAGCTACAGGCACTCCCTTCCTTCTTATCACTTTGGAAAATTTGTGGATTGCCAAGGACGGGATGGCAACATAGGCCTTTTGTTTAACCTGCAGTGATAAAAAGAACGACTGTGAACACTCCAAGCTCCAACAGATAAAACTTAGCCATGCCAAGACTCAGAGTCAACTAACATGCCACAGCAAAATGTCAAAATAAAAACAGCTTGGATAGTTATTGGTTCATAATTTCTTCTATTGGAACATATTTCCTTGTCATTTTCTTATTAAGACACCTATGCTTAATAAACACATAAAATAGTAATTTTACAGGACAGTTTTCATATAGGGACATGATATCTCCTATAGAAGCCTCCAGATCAGAACATCATGTAATGAGAATATCTTGGGCCTGCAGATATAATCTCTCATCTTCTGAACATTCTACACACACTTCATTGAAAGTTAATCAAAAGCTTCCCCTGATATGTAATTTACTGTGTGATAAAGACTGATCTGTGCTGGTATTCAGACTCTCTAAGAGGGTAAAGAGTTCTAGAGCTGAGGCAACCATATTGTTAACATTTCAAATGGTCATAAAGACAAATGGGGGTTTGTGTAATGAGGAGGGTTTGAACTCTAATCTGTGCAGGAATGCAAAGTCATTCAGTGTTGAGTGTATCAGTATTGTCAGTGTAGCAATGGCTCTGAGAGGGACGTACCACACATTAAATTTTTCCATCCCAGCTACCAACAATTTTCGTCTAAAAATATGTTTTGCTCAAATTCCTATTAAGTAAAAAAAACTGTATTACAGAATGTTCTTAGAATGTTCAAAATATCCAGTTTTTGAAATGTTTTACAAAAAATTAGTTCTCGGTCATCAAACATTAAGTGAACATTCCATGTTATCATTTTGCAAACATTATGGAAACATTGCTTTTAAATGTTCTCTGAAAAGAATAGTAACATTTCACAAATAAAACAAAATAAACACTAGATGGATTCCAACTAAATCTTTTCTGGAAAAAAGTTCAAAGTCTTTATCACTTTTATTGGACTCATGCAAGGTTATTTAGGTTAGTTCAGTGCTGGTGATGTGGGATTGAGGAAGCAGATTTAATTCAGTCTTTACAGATTTGTTGACCTTTACTAGACTAAAATGCAAGTATTTTTGGGTTAACCATCACAATTGCACACAAGAAATACAAGGAAGTCCATTTTGCCCTACCCTTTATATTTCATGAGAACTCTTTCCATTATATAATTATGAAAATGTGAGGGAATCCAAACAAGTATTGTGATAGGCAGGCAAATCATCATGAGAGATAGCTGGTTGGCATCGTTTCCAAGAATGGGAAACAGAACTTGGGAAATTTGCAGCATATGAAAACATTTTATTGTCTAGTTAAAAGAATATATGTTTACATGCAGAACTTTCATGGGTTTTTAGTAGGTACTGAAACATGACCTTTCAGGGAGACTTAATGATAAGAGTTAATTAGTTGGGGGACTTTTTCAAACCTGCTTATTTGAGCAGAACATATTACGTATTTTGTATAGACTTTTGTTGAAAGCAAATTGGAATGTGTTTAAAAAAGGTGCAATGAGTTCAAATTTCTGAGAAATGTGTCTTCGTTTTGAGAAAAGAATGAATGTTTGGGATATTGTGCCAACTGAATCAATTATAGCGTGTTAGCAATTAAGATAACCTGTAATGTGATTGGAACATGATTGAGTTGGAGGAGTGGAGTTTTCCAAATAGTATAAGCAGGTATTAACTTGTTAAGCTCTAAAGTCAAGTGATCTTACCCCCAATATGCATTTAAGTGTGTGTGTGTGTGTGTGTGTGTGTGTGTGTGTGTGTGTGTGTGTGTGTGTGTGTGTGTGCGTGTGTGTGCGTCAGTTGTAACTGGTTATTGGTGTATCACAGGAAGTAAAATGAGGAAACGGGAACAAAAATAATTGTAAAATGGAAGTTCCCTGAAATGTATCAAACATTAGTGCTATCATTCTTCTTTTATGATGCTCATTGTCTCGTACCTGCAGCTCAAATGCTCTCAATAATAGACTCTATAGAGCACATCTGAGCCATTGATTTGATGTCTTTTCCTCAGAGGGTTCTATACCATCAGTAAACAGTGTACGTGGTTGTTCGGCAAATTTATTATGTTTGCATATGTTGCTAGTTCCTATGATACATGGGACAGAGATTGTATGTATGGCCAGTCATTCATCAGAAGGACAGTGCACAGAGAACCAGGATAAATCCTTGTGCCTTTAAAGCAGAAGAAAAACAGGAGTAGGTTCTTAAGGTTTTGGTAAACTTGACAGTTGTACAGCTGCACTGCAGTATTGATTAAAAATGTGTACAGCCTATAATAATCTACACATCAGGGGTGATTTTAGTAAAATAGTAAAATAATACAATAATAGCCCAATGCATGAATCAGATCGAATTGTTTTGGTTTCATGTTATAAAGTAAAACTGTTTTAAAACATGGGAATCATTCAGTAATAAAAATAGCAGTACAGTGTTACAAAATAAAAAAATAAATAAAAATAAAATGAAAACATTTATTTAAGCTGCTTTTGTTTTTTGAAGGTTGTTTTTTTGTTTCTGAATATAAAATGTTTAACTATTCAATAAGTTATGATATTTGGTAAACACAGAAATGACTCCATATATACACGATCTCACAGAAGTGAGTACACTTCTTTTGTAATGCGAGTAAACATTTTTGTAAATATTTTATTATACATTTTCATGAGACAAATAAAAAAAAACCTGTAGCCTAATATTGTGAAATATTATTACAATTTAAAATAATGTTTTTTATTTTAATATACATTTATACTATTTTAATAAAATATTATTTATTTCTGCGATTGAAAGCGGAGTTTTCAGCATCATTACTCAGGTCTTCAGTACATGATCTTCAGAAATCATTCTAATATGCTGATTTATGATCAATGTTGGAAACACTTGTGCTGCTTTTTTATTTTTATTTTACTTTATTTATTGGAACCAGTGATTCTTTTTTGGGGTTCATTGATAAATAAAATTTAAAAAGAACAGCATTTATTCAAAATATAGATGTTTTCTAACAAGATCAATTCTATACATTTAACAAATCATTGCTGAATAAAAACAAATTTCTTTAAAAAAAAACATAATGATGTTAAACTTTTGAACGTTGGTGTGTATTGTTACAAAAGTTACATTTTAAATAAATGCTGTTTTAATTTAACTTTTCATTCATCGAAAAATCCTGAAAAAAGTATCACAGGTTTTCAACATTGATAATAAATCAGCATTGCATTAAGTGCATTAAGTAAATAAAGTAAATTTATAAAGTATATACAAATTTTGATCAAATAAATGTAGGCTTGATGACTATGTTACTTATAGTATATACAAAAATATAAAATAGTAATGTATCCAATCTTTTGACCTATATATATTTTTTTTCTCATATTGCCCGTTTTTTTATATTTGACACTCACTACTTTACATTGTAGCAAAGTGTCATTTCTTCAGTGTTGTCACATGAAAATATATAATAAAATATTTACAAAAATTGTAAATTTAAGGGGTGTACTCCTGTGAGTACTGTATCTTCACTTCCTTTTGTCAGTTAAAAAATGCATCCATTGGGAAGACTTTTCCAGGACAAGGAAGCCCATTATTTTTACACTAAATATATAACTTCTTCCTTGTTGTTCTGGTTCAAATGGAAGCATCCGTTAATGTAAACAAATAACAAATGGGTGTTGTTAGAAACATTTTTAAAGCAGTCTCATGATATTGCATAGTTGATAGAGACTTTACACCATCTCAGTGATGCCAACATAATACAGTATCTTCAGAAAAAATGTATTCCGGTAAATTTGTTCACTTCAGTCCTATTGGGATATTCTATTAATAGAAAGAGGGCACTGAAATGTAAGAACACAAGGAAGATGAGTATAGATATGAGCAGTCCTGTCATATTACACTGAGCAACAGTCAAACAAAAGTCTTAAAGTAGACCAAGGATTTCCTCCTAATTTTTACAAAATGGGAAAATATGAATAAAATACAAAGCATTGTTGCTTGAAGCTCAAAGAGTCAATCGATGCATTACAGTCCCCTTCGTTCAAGTGACTACTCTCGGTTTGATCAGTTGTGCTCAGGACATGATACACATTTATGGCTTTATAACAGGCAGGTTGCCAGTGTGACTAAGGCCACTTGATCCTCAAATATTTGTTAGAAAGCCTTTGGTCACCTTGCTTACTGGGGCAGATACTAATTTAGAAACCTACGACTTTCCTGATAAGATGAGTGCTAAAGTTATTTTGAAGAGTTAATTTTCATAGCAATGTTACAGTGGCCAATCTAATGCATGACGTAAATGGCTACAAAAGAACAGTTTATGGACTTTGAACCTTTTGAGTGACGTCTAATCTGTTATTTTAACAGCATTGAGACAATTATTAAATAGTAGGTCTCAAATCATTGTAGATTCGTATATACTTGGAAATTTATACATACATATTTAAAAACTAATTTATGGATGAAAATGAAAAATAAAATAAAAATGTAGGGGGACACACCCGCCAATTAAAAAAACAGGTCTAACAATTTTTTTCATACATTCAAATGACTTCACTCCTCAAACAAAATGAACAAAGCATCTGTTGATTACGAAGCTGAATTTATTACCCCGAAACGAACAGGGCCATAATAGCTCTGTGGACTATAATTGTATTAAAACTTCCTTGAAGTTGTAATATATGAGAAAATGGTTAAAAACTTAAAAATTAGCGGCACATAAAATGTGCCACAGTCTATAATAATAAGACATGGTAATGATCTAAATGTTACATAAACACTTTTAAAATCAAATATTTCTATTTTAATATTTTCAGCATAATTTCTCCAGTCTTCAGTGTCACACGATCCTTCAGAAATCATTCTGATATACTGCTCAAGAAACATCGTCATCAATGTTGAAACCAGGTCAACGTGTCCGGATCAACATTTTTTGTAACACTATAATGGGTTTACTGCCCTTTTTGATAAATTTAATGCATCCTTGTTGAATAAAAGCAAAAACCTTTTTGCTAAAATGTTAACACTAAACCCAGGAGATCCAAAATGAACCAGATTTGTCCTTCATTCGCATTCAAGGACAAGTTGTAATGTGGGAATGGTTGTGAGCCTCAAACTTCATAGATAGGCCTTGACAACCAAGTTTCACAGGGCTGGGTAGAGAGCTATAAAAAACTAACACAGTCCACACTCCACCCTGATAAAGATATTACCTCATGATGGTGCAAGTGATTAGATACCAGGGGGACAAAAAACACCCCTTTAGCATTATTTGCTCAATTTTAGAAAGGGTTGCCTCTTTGTAATCAACTAATTAGAGTAAGCTAATTGCTCTCATTGTCACCCAGGCAAGTACCTGGATTTATGGTCATCTTGGTGAAAGAGCAAGACTCAAGATTAGATTCAAATTCATCCCTACTTTTGCATTAGTACTTCAGAACATTAAATCCACTCAAGCCTTTCAGCTCAAAAATATATGGTATGTTTACCAAACAAGATACTGAAGGGGTGGATCTCTTATACGGTACTGTAACGTCACACACTAGAAATAAATCCATGCATCCGAACACACTGATCTCAGCATTTTTATTGTTTTTCCTAATCAATAATCAAGTCAAAATGGACAGGTATGGCCCTGTGTATCATATCAGAAGAATCTGTAATAAAATAAGACAGGAGAGAAAAATATCATTATCTACAAATTTGGCATGGTGAAAAAAATGGGGTAAAGGTAAACAAAGAATGTGCATGCAAAAAAAATGTATTGTAGTGTTATTAACTGTAAACAAAATAAATAATCTCAGGAATATAGGCTACAGCAAGACAAGAGAGATAGAGGAGAAAAAAACATATGGTGGCAACCACTGACAGATTGATGGCTGGCATTATTCAAGCCACACAGGATATCATTCAAGGCTTAACAGTGTCTGCAGGGGCTTTAAACATTGAACCAGAAATTATATTTCAGCTGTGCTTCACATCAAATCATAAAACAAATCACAGAACAATACTTCAGGGCAACAAACATAAATGCAAAATTAATTGACAGCCAGTGCACCTGAATAAAATTAGATTTCGATTCATAGCATCTTTGGATCTCCTTGACATTAGTTATTGAAACAATACTAACATGACCAACTTCAAGAACCTTTCAGAAAATTGTCTCTGAAAAGGAAAGAAAACAGGAAATCCTACACTAAAAAAGACAAGTTTAATGGCAAAGGGACTATTTAGCCACATCAGTCATGCTACATACAGTCACTCTTTGATATCTATCCCTGCTTCTGTGACCAGTGATACGAGGTATAAAAACATCAGCTGTGATGATTTCATTTTAGTCATCACACTCCTCATTAATGTGATTATTATTACTACCATTATTGTGAACGGAGTGCCCCAACCTTCCTAAATGAGTCCTAGTGGTCAGTTTGTGTTCCCTACGAGCCGCCCGCCTGTCAAACAATCTTGCATGTGGTTCTGTCCTTTTGGGGATCGGTAGGTAAAACGCATGAAAGAAGGAACAACATTACATGACAGTAATTCAAGGACAGTGTAACAGCAGCCAACAGCGCTGATGGAAGACAGTTATTGATCGTTTAAAAAAAATAATTACAATAATACTTGTAGAGTACAAAATCAAACATATAAAATGTAGTTCAAGGTAATACTTTGCCCTGCATGCACACTGCAATAATTTTTCTGAATTCCTTTTGGGCTGTTCAGTCGGTATATATGTAGGACCAATACTATATAAATTACTAAGAGCGGGACTTTTTACAAGTCGCCTCTGGTGAAAGGCTTGGTACAACAGGGGCCATTTTAACACAAAGCACATTTTCATATACTTTTGAAATAAAACAAAAGGGAGAAGAAAAATCCCCCTCTATAACCTGCCCTACATCCATTAGAACCTGGAATAAAATATAAAAAAAGACACCCTACCCCAAGAAAAGCCCACACTTAATTCCAGCAAACACATCCCATTGAAACTAAAGTTTTCCATAAGACCTCATCATTGGTCTTTTTAACATAATCTACGCTTCCTAAAATGAATCCCGCCCCTTTTCCGTTCACTGCCCCCTTTTAAAAACAGTATGTCAGTTACACCGTTCACATTCTGAGTGATCAGCCAGGGCAGTTTCATTCACCGTTTAAAATAAAACCGGATCAAAAAAGTGCTAAATGGGATTCTTTCTGACGAAGAAGGGAAAGGAGGAGTGGACGGAGGGAGAGCAAGCCAGACAGGCGCAGAAGAATCCCAT
The DNA here is from genome assembly GCA_003573665.1 of Oxygymnocypris stewartii. NCBI lineage: Eukaryota > Metazoa > Chordata > Actinopteri > Cypriniformes > Cyprinidae > Oxygymnocypris > Oxygymnocypris stewartii. Next base: position 3,496,351 of record QVTF01006561.1, on the reverse strand, counting down.
GATCTGGCCTGTGCCAAGAGGAACTTACACGCTCACATGCAGCGCCCTCTAGTGTATAGCCCTTGGCTTTGCAATCCAAGGGAAAAAAAGAAGGACAGGGCGAAGGGGGTTTATGTTCTATCAGTCATAGGCCTCCCTTCACAAGCTCAATCCCTCTTTATCTCCCTCCAAGTCACCTGCCAGTCTCAAGAAAGAGTATATGTTATTTTACATACAGATATTCTTATAAATATATATATTTATATATATGGCCCTTACTGAAAGAGAATGTGAGCATTTCACATTGACATAAAAGTACCATAATCTCTATACAGCTAAGTGGAAAGTGGTGTCAGTGTAATTTAACAGGCAGCGCTTTTGTCTTCTACTTGTTGCACTTATTCAAAAAAACTAAAAAATCTCCTGAAAAGCTCTTTGTATTTGCAAAACGTCTGCCTCTTGGATGAATGCTTGCTACCCTTCTGGATTTGCCGTCCACACATTTTCCTGAGAAATACTTGAATCATTGTAACAGACGATTTCAGTTCTAGGCAACTCCCTGCCATTGCTTTTTCATAGTTAGTTTTGAACGCTTGTGAAGTCAATTGCTAAAATGTACGTGAATGACTTTTGGGAAAAAAGTAAGCGGAACTAATTTCACTTGTGTTTTTGTCTATTGATCAACAGAGTAGAACTAAAGGTCTACGGAGCGTTTCTGAAGAAAATAAAAAAAAAGAAGAACACAATAATGGTAAATGCATTGCAGGCCAAAGGAGGGTGAACTTTCATATAACAATGGCAGTGACAAAAACATTACTTAAAACATGACAAATTCATTGAAGTAGGAGAACTAAATAATAACAATATTAATAATAATAACAACAACAACAACAACAATAAAGACAGCATGACACAATAAAAATAGGGAACCTCCATCTGAGCATCTAGGCACATGAGCCCATTCACCTGTAGCTTTGGCTTGTTGGGGTTTTGGAGCCACTGCTGACTGGGACGCTGGCATCAGCTAAGAGATTGCTATACCCTGAGAATTCGGAGACTGATGTCTGTAAGCGGTGAGTCACCTCTCCCACCGAGTCACTGCTGAAGGCCAGGGACACTCGGCCCCCTTTAAACTGTGCCCCGAAAGCCTGGGCAAAGTTCTCGATCTGATAAGGAGCCTTGGCTGGGTCCAGCATGGCTAGGTCCTGGGACGCAGCCAGGGAAAATCCTCCAGTTGTGGCTGCTGCTCCATTTTTCGGCCCTTGCTGGTCCTTCAGACCGCCCAGATCGGGAGGCTGAGGTGTGATCTGATAGGTGTTGGTGTTGGGGGGGTGTGGAGGCGGCGGAGGGGATGTGTGCTGCTTGTCCAGCTGTTCGGTGAGCTCCTGGGAAGGTGTGAGCTGCTGCGTGTGTGCAGACAGCTCCAGGTTGCTCAAGTGGAAGCCCGTTGGAGACGGCGAGCCCTCAAGGAGACCAAAGTGGGACTTTGGCACAGACGAAAGGGAGGGCGAAGATGAGACAGGTTGAGAGAATGAGTACTCGAGAGGTGAGGAAGTATACACATGCTTGTCTGACAAAAGCAGGCTAGGACCTGTAAATGGTCCCGTCGTAGTCACGGCAGAACCAGAACTGCAGCCCAGTGGGAAGCTTGCGCTGTGACTGGTCCTCTCTAATGCCTGTAGGAGAAAACGCGAGTACTCATGCATGATTACGGATTTGTCACCACTGTTGGGACTTGAGGGGGCGTCCTCGGTTCCCAGTGGGTCTGCAGCATCTGTGGCGACTGACTGGAGCTCGACGTGATGGGGATCGGTGATGTCGAAGGTCATATGCTTGTGAGCGTAGTGGTCCAACAAGCTCTGGAGAACCTCATCTGGGATACCAGACTTGTCCTGCTTTATATCTCCCAGAGAGGATGAGTCCAGGTGGCCCAGTGAGGCATCGCCATCTAGGACCCCAGAAACGACACCCTGGATGACCGTCGGCTGCGACTGCAGGTGACTGACGCCTACGTCGTAGTCTGGAGCTCCAGAAGCAGCGCCCCCATTGTTCGGCACATGGAGGTATCGCCTCTTCTTCAGAAACTGCATGGCATCATCATAGTTACTGCTGCTGGGACCAACTTTGGCCCCTGGACCTAGAAGAAGCCCGAGGCCATCCAAGCCTCCTCCTGCAGGCAACTCCATGCCTCCTGGTTTGGACTGATCCATGGGGTGAGTATTCTTCTCCAGGGATTTCCTGTTCCCCTTCTTAAAGGCCATCTTGGGAGCCCGGCCATGTTCACCGTGCATGCTGGGGCCCAGCTGAGCTGAAGATGAAGTTGTTGATACCCCGAAGTCATGCACCCCGTAACCATCCGCCCCCTGACTAGGCATCACTCCCATAGATCCGGATGACTTTTTACGTTTTCGCTCACCCCCCTCACCAGCATTTTTTGTCTTGCCCCGTTTGCGGCTGGGCGTAGCTTCATTTCCCTGAGAGATTCCGTAGCTGCCGTGTTCTCCGTCGCCTGCAGAGCCCAACTCGTGCTCTGCTCCATCCACACCGTTTTTAATGGCATCTCCACACGTCCGCTTGTGCTTCAGCAATCGGTCCGTTCTGGAAAAATACTAAAGGAGGAACAAGTGTGAGAACACAGTACTGCTAAACAGAACCAGTTGAAAGTTGTGCATGAAACACACCTGTTGGCAGGTGTCACACTTATATGGCTTTTCTCCACTGTGAGTTCTCTTGTGTCTTTCCATGTGATACTTCTGAATAAAACGCATGTTGCACTGGTCACAGCTGAATGGCTTCTCTCCTGGAAACCAGACATGCAAAAAGGAAAATTAAAAAACAGAAGTGGCTGTGAAGCATGATTGACATCTTGCTAACAAACAAGCCAGATATGAGGAAATGAAAGCTAAAAAAGAAACTTACCACTGTGGATCTTCTCGTGTCTCTGTAAGAGGTATTTCTGAATGAAGCTCATGTTACACTGAGTGCAGCGGAATGGCCTCTCACCTGTAAATGACATGGAGTGTCAAGCATTGACGTGTTTATAGTGACTACAAAGGCAGCCATACAAAATGATAGTTTTTAATGGGGCCAATACCACCCCTAAGTATGAGTAAAATAATTGTATCAATTATAACTGAATCTAATGTATGAATTAGCAAACGTATTTGGCTGCTGTTAAAGCAGTGGTTCTCAACCTTTTTGAAAACAAGGTCCTTGGATTGTACAAAATAAGTTTTTGTATCAAAATCATCACAATTAAAAGAACCAAAGACTTAAACTACTTCAGTCTGTGTGCATTGAACTTATTTAATACACGAATTTCACAATTTGAGTTGAATTACTGAAATAAATGAACTTTTCCACGACATTCTAATTTATTGAGATGCACCTGTATGTATGCATATGTATATATATATATATATATATATAAGGGCAGCATAATTGATTAATCACATCCAAAACAAAAGTTTGTGTTTACATGATGTGTGTGAACTGTGTATATTTATATGTATATTATTCAAATACACATATGTGTGTGTGTTTATATATATATATATATATATATATATATATACACACATACAAATCTGATTGGCAGATAAGAGTTCGATATTACAGTGATAACAGAGCTCCTACAGCCATTTCACAATTTCTATCAGTCTGCTTTCAGTCCACTTTCACAAACCTATTTTCATGATAAATAATTTAAAATCTTTAAGAAGTGAAACCCGTTTAGCCAAGTAAGCAACATTTTCTTTGTGTGATACAAAAATAGTTTTGCACCTTTGTGAACTTGACAAACCAGCTATTTTAGAATGCAAGAACCCTTAATCTCTACTTAATACTGGCTGTTAATCCTTGGAAAAATTGTTTTGTGATGACACTGTGTGCACAGGCCAATCTCTACTAACATATGCACGCTCTCGTGTAAGTGTACACGCATGCTGACCTGTGTGTATAAGCACATGTCTGCGTAAATGATAGGAGCTCCGGAACGCTGCATTGCAGTGCTCACAGATGTGCGGTTTGGAGTTTGGAGAAAAGCACCCTCCATCTGGATCCAGCGTCATTGACTAGAGAAAAAAAATGTTCAGCATTAGACAACACTACTATCATTTTATAAAGGGAAATCCTTTTTCAATTTTAACAATAAGCACAGCAGTGAATAATAAATCAGTTTTATGTTAATGAAGTGTTTGTTTAAACCTTCAACTCTCCTCGTTTCCTCCGTGTCTTGCCCTCCTGTCCCTCGCCGTTTGACCTTCGACCTTTCCTCCCTGAGGATTCCTTTGCCAGCCGTCCTGACAGCTGGAAGGATAACAAAGAGAGAATGGATTGGGAGCAGACTAAATAAAAGACCACAAAATCCCATTCATTAACACAACATTTGTGAAGCACAAATCTGTCTTTCATTTTGAATTCATGGCATATAGAGACACAAGTTGTGTGATTGAGAGACACGCGGTACCTTGGATTTCTGGGGGTGATTGTTTTTTTTTTTTTGTATTATTAAAACAAACACAGATACAGAAATCAGACAACTCTATATGCACATACTAGATAAGAGACTAGTTTGAATATTAAAAGTACTGGCTAATGTTTATTGTGGCAGAAGGCAGGGTGGTAAATCTGTTATTTATGAGCCTCTATATCTATCCCTGGAGAATCAGTGACACTTTCCATTTTTCATGGCCATCTATAGAAAAACACCACATGGATTATTGACCAGCTGCACATCTGAATATCGTCTCACACTTGGGCAGTATAAAACAACAGATCGGCGAGAAACACACAAAAAACCTATGTTGAATGGAGATTAAAATATGAATTGTCAAAAAGACACTCATTGTTCTTCTGAAGGCTATGGCATATTTGACAAAAGAGAAAACTAGAGTGAGAAAGATATGAAATTTGAAATTGCACCTAAGGCTAGCCAAAACAAAATTTACTCTTTGCTTTAGTCTGATGTCTTTAAAATGACCCCTTCTTTTACAAAAAAAGCATGAGGAGGAGCAACTGGAATGAATTAAATCCAACCAACCAGAAAACAAAAGACATCTTGCGTGTTATTTCTTGGTGTGCCGCAAGAAGAAACGATCACGAATTAGCATGAGTCATCATTTTATTAATGTAATCACAGCTGCCTTTGGCTACTGCACAAAGACAGAGCCAGATGCAGTGTCTCAATGCTTCAGCCCAATTTCCTTTAATTCGTCGGTGTGGATGAGAATCAATAAACCCTAATAATGATTAAATGGGTTCACTGCTCTTATAACCTCGGAGAGGACTTAATTATCACAGTATGAGAAGCAAAGGTGCTGTTTTGCTTTTCCACACACACAACTGCATGAGTCCTGCTGCATTTGAGTAAGTCAAACCCCTCACTCATGCACAGAAATGAGAAAACTGACAGAAAGGATCATTTAGGCCCTACAGTATTATTTTGGAGTCTGCATTCAGCTCAGCTTGGGATAGAGACGGACCGTAAACACAAATATGGCTTAACTCAAGAGTCTAGTGAATTGGGACATTTAGATATCAAAAGAAAAATACCATAATAATGCAACATGACAAAAAGAAAAGAAAAAAAACTCCACTCCAAAATTAAACAAATATGACAGTTACATTACTGGCTGCAGGACGCCCACTACTAACTAGTGAGTTTGACTGAGTGAGTGAATTCATTTTTATAGGACACTTGCTTGGGGCTGCGGCTGAAGTGCCATTAGCTATATTTAATTCATAACGTGTGCTGTTAGTGGGAAAATACTATGATACCTTATTAAATATCTGAGAATATATAGTATTTGAAACTTTTTCTTTGAACACTTTTAGTTTGGCACCAAAGGCTACGCAAATGGCAAGAACAGAATAAACAAAAACAACAAAATAATGACAAACTATTAACAGCACGGTTTATAAAAAAAAAATATATATATATATATATATATATATATTCCACTAAAATAAAATTCCTTGTGAGTGTGACATGTCTTTGCCTTTAATAGAATATCTAAATTCTTAAAAATAAGGTTCAAAAGGGGGATTTGTTTACAGCGATTTCATCGAAAAACCATAGAACTTTTATGTGAACAGTTCTTCAAATAACCATTTCTTTCTTTAGTGTGAAGAACGTTTTAGAGAATCTTGTGAGGAATGGAAAGGTTCCATGGATATTAAAGGACATTTAACTTTCAGAATGTAGTGATATTAAAAGTAGGGAAGTTCAGTAAAATATAGATTGAGGGTTCTGTACCTTTTAATAAAAGCACAAGTAAGAAATTCCTTGGTGTAATTACCAACCATCCAGTCCAAATGTTTTTTACAGACAGACATAGGCACACTTACGTTTCCAAGACTGAGGTCATGCGCCACCAGGTTCTGATGGTTGCCCAGCGAGACCTCCAGCAACTCTTCTCCACTTCGTACTCCAGTTCCAACTCCCCCTCCCGGGTAGAGAGGCAGCCTGTAATCATGTTCAGAGACCTTCTCCTGTTTAATACCCATGGCATGAACGTAATCTCCCATGCTTCCCATCATCCCTCCTATGCCACCTCCACAACCCATGCCTCCAGCACTCAGCCCTCCTCCTCCACAGTCCGGTGAGTCCCTCTCCTTCTTCAAGATCATCTCGTGGGGCTGCAGATCAGCCATAACAGTTTGACTGGCCAGCCGGGTGAAGCTAGTAACAGGGGGCAGGTGACTGAACATGAGCATGCCCGGACCGAAGCCTGGCTCCATGCCACCGTTAGAGCGGAGGAACTCATTGCCAAATTTGTCCTGGATCAGGCTCATGTTGAAGGGGCAAGGCTCAGAGTGTTATCACACTGACGCTGATCCTGGAAGAAGGGGCCGACGGGGGTCTGCTTCAATGCAAGGCCACCTCACTCATCCTAAAGACATAAAAAGAGAGCAAATAATGATGTGACATTCTTTACATACATGAAGTGCACACAACCAGGGCCGTACCCAGGTTTTTATAAATAAGTCTCAAAATGTAGATTGGTAGGGGGGTTGTGGGTGGTATGCTCCCCCGAGAAAATGTAGATTTTCCTGACTTACATGTGTGCATTTTAAGATGTTTTTAAGGCTCCTAAATTGGATAATAATAGAAGGTTAAAACCAAGTCAGTGGGCAGTAGCATAAATCATTTTTCAAGATAACAGATTCTTAAACATGAGAATCAGATTAAATGTTGCAATAAATGATCCACGACCACGCTACAAACTGAAAATAGAGAAGATATAGTCTGTGAATTTAATAAACTCAGTTATAATTATCCTGGTAGCCTTTAGTAAAATCATGTGTCTAAAATGATTAAACATGAATATTATTATTATTTATTCACACTGATAGAAATAAATATTTTCCAATAAGTATATTCAATTTTTTTAATTTTATGGGCAACCATTTTTTTTCTGATAGTATCCATTATCTTTTGAGTCAAATTCTTACATTTAATCAGCGAAGAAGAATAAGACATTTGGGCTGTTCCCAAGCAAATCAAATCAACACAGAAGCTGCATCTGAAGTGGCATTTAGATCTATTAACACGCTGTTTAATGCAAGACATGAATGCATTTAACCTGCAATTACAATTGCATAAATATTTTTTTTTTAAACATAAAATGTTGAATACTGATATTTGAAATTATTTAAAACATGAAAAAAATCGAAAATGTGGAATTAAAATCACCAATAGGTAGCAGCAAATCACTGTTAATAAGTGAGTCTTTGCGATTGAACCGAATCATTTTTAAACGATTGAATCATTCAGGAACGAATCACCGTAATGTTGCTCAGAGATGCAAATTGGTATGCTTTTTTTGTTGACGAAATATAGCAAAAACAGGCAATATGGTGTCTAAAACGTAAGCCTCTTAATTAGCTTTACATTTATAGAACTGTTGTAAAAACAAAATATATATATCACATTTGTAATCATGAATTCTTGATGTGCTTGGTCTAAAACCAACACCGAAAATGCTTAGTAATAATTATTTTAATAAATAATATAAAGTAATTTTAATTAAACTCAATTTTAATGACACCGAATAAAAAAACAAGCCAATAAAATAACCACACTTGTATTGAAAGAAAATATGTTAATATTAAATATCAATGTATTAATTTTATTCAGTTCTATGCAACAGAATCAAACATAACTGTTGTTGTTGTTTTTGACTAATTATCCAAATAATGTATAGTCCTGCAAACAGGGTTTTTTCTTTCTCAAAATGCGACGGAGGTGGAACCATCCTGATCATGTGCACGCAATTTACCCTTCAACTGCCTGAAACAAACACTTTTTACACGCAAACAAAGGGAATTTACTATTAAAATTAAAACATGTTGGAAATGTTGTGCGATCATTCCTTAAAAAATAAAGTTTTCATTATTTTAGTAGTAGTATGTACATTCTGCTGAACAAAATTTATTCAAAAACCCGGACTTTTATTTTGACGGGTTGCTGTGAATACCTTTACATTTGTGTGTATATGATATGAGGATAGTTTTACTCAAATAAAATGGCGAAACGCTCATGAAGTGACTCTCAGAGCAGTTCTGGAGATGTTGTTAGTGTGTTTATGTCCTCATTGAGACGTCACACGCTTCAGTGTGTGTGCTAAAGTAAAATGCACATCTCTGCCATCCATTCATAAAAAGATATGATTACGTAATATGTGTTAATGCTTATCAGATCACGTAACTTAGTGAGAAACGAATAGAAATTATGATTCGGTGTAAGGAAACATTAAGTGAACATGTATAACAATATAAAAACCCTGGCAAAGCTGTATTATCAACGAATGTGAGCAGAGCATAGCAAGGAGCAGATCATTGAAGGAGATCAGCAGTACCACAGCTTGTCACAGCACAGCAGCTCTACTGCAAACAGGAACACGTATACTAACGATACAAAGACATTTCTTGTCGGCGCGTTATTTGAGCGGACTTTGCTTTTCCAGTGAGCCTGAGCGGTAACTGAACACACTGCTGGACAGTGCAGGGCTACATATCTTCAGTGGCCAAAAATTCAGTGCATCCCTAGTAAAATGGACAAACCGATTCTTCGAGGCACATAATTTGCCTCAATGGTTTTTTGTATTCGAGTTACACGAGGAATCGTTTCAGCCCTTATATATATATATATATATATATATATATATACATAAACACATACATACACACACACATACATGTAAATATTTTCTAAATATATACTGTGTGTGTATTTATATATACAAAATAAATAAACTAAGTACACATATATATATTATGTAAACAAAAATTTATATTTTTATGCGATTAATCGTTTGACAGCACTAATTATAATTTTTTGTAAGTTAAATGAAAAAGCAGCAGTTACATAGAAACCACTATTAGTCTTATTTTCAAGGTGAAAAAAAACTGTATTTACACATGCACAGACATTCACTTTAAGATGTCTCACACAAAACAAACCGCTTGTTGCTCGCATGCTCTATTTTTGAACATTGAGGATTTAGAGCCTGATATAAATATAAACACAGATGTTGTGCCCTGTGAACCTGTCTAGCATTAGGAATGTTAGTGGATTGTGGCCTGTGGGATATTTCTCGTAAATGTTTATGTCCAGTGCGTGCGTGCGAGCGAGCGAGAGTTGTATAAGGCCTACATCAATCAATTATAAGTAATGACTTGGAGTCAGATGATGATTCAGTAACTGCTCTGAATGATCTAACATACATGCATACAAGTCTCAGTTTGTTTGTGGATTGGATTAGACTGGTCGCACCGTACAGGTTTTTGCATGCAACCTTGAATATAACGTAATAGCAAGATGTGTTTTTGTGGACTTATCAAAATCTCATTACATTAAACTGACTTACAACTTGGGTAAAATATGATCAGTAAAAGATATGCATAAAGATATTTTAAAGAATGTGGTAACCAAACAGTTTTGGCTACCATTGACTTCCATCAAACAAACAAACCAAAAACACTAACACATTTCTCAAAATATATTATTTTATGTTACACCAAAGAAATTACGTCATACAGGTTTGGAATGACATGAGGGTGAGTAAATGATGACACTTCATTTTGGGTTGAACTATTCTATTAACTGGAGCAATTTATTAGTCATCACTGCTATTTAAAAATGAAATAAAACTACAAAAAAGAGCTTCCCATCAATTTATCATAAATCATACAAAATACAGTGGAGTTACAATTGTAAATGAGAACTGGTATTTTGCAGAAATGTTTCCATGTAAATTATGACGAGCACTATAGATTGGTTTCCACGTCTCACGCACATTTGCCGAGGGTACTTCATGTTTCCGGGAAGTCAATGGCCCATTGCTCTTCTTTAGATTCCTGCGCCATCCGATGGTTCATACTAATTAATTTCCCCTTAAAAGGCTGCTGGATTGGATCTGAACCAGATGCTCTGGCATTAGTCAGAAACGCGCCATCCACATTCAAGAAAAAGATGACGTCTAACCTCAAGAATCAATAGGAGCCCATTCAGGACATGGAGAGTTCAACATTTTGGACATGCCCAACATTTAAGTTTTAGATTCAAAACATGTCTATCTTTCTTGTGGTCCAACATTTACTTATATATAAAAAAATTGAGGTGGAATATGGGTACTGTTAGTGGCGAGATTCACAGTATGATTAGGTTAAGGGTTGGTTTAGGGTTAACAATAATTACAGATGTAACTACAGAAATTAAATATGTTATTACATCCAGATATTTTTTATACAAATGAAACCAAGAACGTGAGTAAGCAATACGTGCACTGCATCAATCGATTAATTTAAATGTTAGTCCATAGCAATAAACGACACTTAATATAAAGTGGGTTCAAACATATCGTGGAATAAAGAAACGTGAAATAAAGGAACACTTTGTTTCAGTAGAGGCGTCTTTAATCTCGTTTAACAGCACACAGCTCGCGTCTCTTTGTGTTGAGAGTGCGCGCAGACGGCACGCGACGCAGATGGTATGTAAATAGCTCGTGCATACGTTAGCCAACTGAGCTAGCTCAATCATCAGACATAAATCATTTATTTCACACGCTCTAATCAAAGCGAATCCCAACTCGGGATGCAGTGACCATACAGGCCAGAAAAAACTTCATGACACGGGACCCTGAAGTCCATACTGTGGACGTGGGAGATTGAAGTTTTCGTTAGTAAGGCAGGACCGTTCTGGTGGGATCCATATTAATAACTTCATGCCGACTCACAAAGAGCCTTGCTGCTAACGCGCTAGCTAACTGGCTAACCGACGCTTAATAAATAAATGAACAGTTACACATGTGGAGTGTAGAGCATGGAATGTGCATTCATATAATCATAAATATAACAAAACATATGCAATAATTAACTAAAAATCGCATTGCAAAGTTAAAGTGTTTTTGTTTTACATCACAAGTTTCAAGAAATTAAGACACAGAATGTGCACAATGGCATTGCTGCTAGAGCGACAGCGCTTACCCATAATAAACAGACCCATGCAACTCCAACGAACAATTGATGCTCCGCGTCAAGCTACGCGGCTACATGCTACACTGCGTCGCTGTGCTGCGCTTTGTTGTCTGCCCCGCTTGCGTGCGCCTCTCTGGCGCTTCAAACTTCACGCAAAGCTGATCTCAGGATTTCGCTTACCAGTGCATGTCCACCGTTGGCTCTCTGTGTGTGTATTTTCCCCCTCGATCGCTTCTTTTAACGTTCAGAATCCAAACATTGTCCTCCCGCAGCTGCAGCGTTCCTCCATCTTGTCTGAGCGCGGGGAACTGTGGGTAGCGCCGACGGGTCCTGCGAGGAGACAGACGCCGTGATCCAGGGCATTGGAGCAGCGTCCGAGAATGAACTATCGCACAGAGGAACACACACACACACTAGACCTAGTGGTTGCTATTGGGAAGATTTTCAACTCATTCACTTTTGCATAATAGATTGTATCAACGCACACAACATCCACTGTGGACAATTCTCATAGGCTACTTGTTTTGGCTGGTTTATCGCATCCGTGCATTCATAAAAGAAGATGTCTGCATTGACTGCTTTTCATATTTTTCTCTTTGAAAATCTGTTTAATTTTCTATTGCCCATCTTATTCTCTCAGACTGTGTTTGTCTCTCAGAAATATGGTGGTATCCCGCTGGGTCTCTCAAAATTAGGACACAGCACATCTTACCGTTTATATGGCTCTTAAATTAATAGGAAGGCTGTGACACAATTCATTAGGCTAAAAAAACAATTCCTAAAATAGCCTCTTAATTAACTAGACTATCCTAATTGCAAGCAGAAATGGTGACCATAAGAAAAGATTCAGAGAGAAACAAAGAAAGAGACAAAATAATTAAATAAAACAATACAAAACAAAATACAATAAGCTAAAAAATTACCTGTTTTGGAAAACAGAGGCAATGGTTGGTGAAAAAACATTGCCCAAAAAGCTGACTGTACCAGAACAATCAACTCAATCTCACAAAAAGAAAAACAATACATACGAGATTCTACAAATCCATTGGAATTAGTCCATTAGTGGCAATTTGTGACTAATTTATGTTTTGGTGAACTGACAGTTTACATTTACATTTATCAGATGATTTTATCCAAAACGACTTACTATTCAGGTTATACATTTGTTTTGTCAGTATGTGTGTTCCCTGGGAATCGAACCCACAACCTTTGCGCTGCTAACACAATGCTCTACCACTGAGACACAGGACCATTTAAGATGGGGTAGGATTGGACCTACTTTTATGCTTACTTTACAAAAAGAATTACATTTCCATACAAATCACCACCTTCTAAAATAGTACATTTTTCTTATGAGATTGAGTTGGTTACATTTCCTTCAATAATTGTCTGTTTTATGACCCTTTAGTCCTAGACTAGTTTAGACTGAGATAAATAATGAACATGATGAATAGACGGACACTTTTAAAAATAAAGGTTTTAAATGTTATATTACTACAATAGTCTGTACATTTAGGGAAAAAAATAACCACTTCGGGTTCTCAGAACGATAGTAAAGTTCTTTAATACATTTTTAGAATATTATAATAATCAAAATAACCTTTTGGTGTTATAAATAAATTGTTTTGCATTAAAGGTTATTTGTGGAACCATCAATGCCTATAAATAAAACCTTTATTTTTAAGTCTAAGATGATTTTTTAATTATCTTCTTGCACTTTCCTCCAAATGACAAACTATTGTAGACAATATTTGTGTTTCTTTATTTTATAATTAGCTTTTTAAATGCCTGAAAAATGTGGCATGACTGCGTTTGTAGCTATTTCAATATAGGGATAATACATTATTTCATCTGAAAGTGTAGGATTTGTTTCTTCTTATTCTGTGAATGTCATGTGTGTGAGGAGAGGTGTTTATTTATTTCTCAATACCGGCGTCTGTGAAATCTCTCCCATCTCTGGACTGGGTTATTGTGCATTGAACTTTCTTTCCAAATGTTATATTTTGACAATGTTCTATGTGTGATCTGTGCTAATACTTCACTGTATAATTCATTTGAAACATTATTATGACTAGGATCAGACTGTTGTACAATAATGCTACTCACAACCAACAAACAACAAGATAATTATAGAAAGACCTTTAGACTCCAGACTAATCTTATCAAAGACATATTGTTCTCCTTTACATTAACGTATATGCAACAGAATTAATCAAATTAAATGCAATTATTACATATTTAATCAGAGGCTGTACTATGATAAAGTTAATGCTAAAGGTTGTCAGATGTGTTTACAATTACTTTACAAAGATTAGGTACACATTATTATTTTTTGTATTAATCAAATGCATTGCATAGTCTTCAGTTATAAGATATACAGAAAAAATGGAATAAAAACAACAGCTTGCTTTATGTTTGCCAAATGTTTCCACTGTTGTAGCTATTATTGTAGCTGTTTAATTTTGAACATACGGGTCATGACTGGTATTTAAGAAAACTTGACAGTTCATGTGATATTATGTGGATGTCATCCATTCTTAGAGCTCATTCATTATTCAAGAGCTAGTGTGTATTAATACACTCACTGCTTCCATCTCTGCCTTTCTTGTTCATTCATTCATTTCTTTTTTGCCTTCTCATTCTGTTTTTCATTTCCAAATCTAAAGGGCGGTGTAACAGCATCTGGTGTTCTAATACTATATTATGTTGTTTATTTATCATGGAGAAGAATATATATCAATCCCAAACTTCTATGCATCATCCACATGGGGCCAGTAAGATTCTGTGGGGGGGGGGCACTGTTACTTGTCAATCACCTAGCATAAAGAGAAGACCCTAATTTATTTTTCACAGCACTGTTCTCTTCACTGTTGTTTTGTGTGCTTGAGCCTTGGCTATTGGACCACACTATATGATGCGGAAACGATCACATAAATCATTGTAGTTGAAAATAAAACTAAGTATTCTATAACAATGTTCATGGTCACACACAACCATCCATAATAAAAATACCAGACGCTGCTCCATATTTCACTAATGCTATAACTCATTCCCCTGATAAATGTGTTTAATAAAGTTTTTAATCCAAGACAGAGACAAATACACATGCAGCGCCTCCCCTCACAAGAGAGATGTTATTTCATCTGTGTTCAATATTCCTCAGAGCCAGAAGAGTTGTCATTACGAGGGACTATAATGATTTTTAATATAATGCACATATAGATATACTGGCCTGATGGCTGCCCGTGTATTTGAGATTCCCCAAAGGAGCAAACAGAGAGAGGAAGAAGATGCAGTTTCAAATTTATCTGCTGTGAATAACAATAATCAAAAATAAGCACGCCATTAGACTGGTGGGAATATTATGCTCATGTGTCACCACTGCTCAGAGCTATAAGTTATTGCTGCTTATTAAAAAGACAGACAGTGCATTCCTGTTAGCATTAACACCATCAGACTTAGCACTTTCTGACTAGCTGACACAATTCGCCAAAATTCTTGGTTCAAATTTAGGAAATGCTTTCTGTTAAACTAAGCATGATGTCACTCATGCCATTGGTTAGACGCTCTGCAATCAGTTTGTTTTATCCTATATGAGTACTATATGTCTTCTAAAGGCACACTTACAGTAGTTGGATAATGAATTAATGAATGAATGAATGAATAATTGTGCCATTACATATATTGAAAATAAATGTATTATTATTATTATGTGCATTTCTAATAAGAATAAAATAAATGTAAGAAAATCAGAAAAAATATGCTGACATTATTAACGTTATAAAGTCACAAATATTTATTAGACGAGTTTTACTTTATTGTATTAAGACCATTAACTTTAAGATCTTTTTGTTTTGACTTTCTTTGAGATTACTTATTATTGGAATAAAATCTCGTAATACCCGAATGAATGAATGAATGAGCCTGGGTTGAATACATGGCTATCGTTTGTTTTAGTGAATTGTGTACTCACGCATCTCAGTCAGCAGATGGCGCTGTTAGTTTGATTAATTGACTTCGTAATAGCGTTCCGTTTTGAAGGGAAATTATGGTTTAATTTTTGGCTCTAATCACAGAAAACGACACTTTTAATATTAATACTAACACGACAATTCAAAATAACGTGTCTGCTTTAACAGAACACCAATGTAGTCGACTGAGTAGCGTATTGATTTCAACATTGAACTGGAAATCCAATCTTCTTCCCAATGCCGGGAACACACACACACACACACACACACACACACACACACACACACACACACGAATCATTTCAGTGTAGAAAATAGTGTTTCGCTCACCCAAGCATACCCCCCTCCTCCTCTCACCCACTCTCTCTCTCTCTCTCTCTCTCTCTCTCTCTCTCTCTTATTCTCCTGTTCATGCCATATTATGTGCAGAGGAGCACAGAGAACACAACCCGTGCATTTCACACGGACATCAAGAGAAGAAGAGAGACTAGTTCAGAGATCCTACAGTAAACTGACATTATAGTAGACACACGTCTTCCTGACTACATTCACAGTCCAGATTTACACAAGAAAAAAAAAGTTGGCAGAGAGACATTTAGCCTCTCGACATTTTTCCTCTACTTTTGAAAGTGGAAAGGCACTGAAGCCATGCAACAGAGAATGTAAGTTTCCTTTTTGTATTTTAAAGATAATAAACTCCCAAATGTGCTGAAGTTATGGCAGCGCTAAGGCGTAAATTCGGTGAGGACTACCAGGTGGTGAACACAAACAGAGACGCGACTTTCCCGAGCGCGCCTGTGAAGAAGAAGCGCCAGCGCTTCGTGGACAAGAACGGACGCTGCAACGTCCAGCACGGCAATCTCGGCGGAGAGACCAGCCGCTATTTATCTGACCTATTCACCACGCTGGTGGACTTGAAGTGGCGCTGGAACCTTCTCATTTTCACCCTCACCTACACCATCGCCTGGCTGGTCATGGCCTCGATGTGGTGGATCATCGCGTATATAAGAGGGGACTTGAATCATGGCCATGACGCTTCGTACACTCCGTGCGTCGCCAATGTTTACAACTTCCCGTCAGCGTTCCTCTTTTTCATTGAAACCGAGGCAACCATTGGCTACGGCTACCGCTATATAACCGAGAAGTGCCCTGAGGGCATCATCTTGTTTCTGTTCCAGTCTCTGATGGGCTCCATAGTAGACGCGTTCCTCATCGGCTGTATGTTCATTAAGATGTCCCAGCCCAAGAAGCGCGCGGAGACGCTCATGTTCAGTCATGACGCGGTGATCTCACAGCGAGACGGAAAACTCTGCTTGATGTTCCGCGTGGGCAATCTGAGGAACAGCCATATGGTGTCCGCGCAAATCAGGTGTAAACTCATAAAGGTGAAAACACACACTGCACACCTACCGACTTGGCCTTAGTTTATTTAATTATTACACAACACAAAGATAACATATATATATATTTAAGAAAGACACTAGTTTAGACTTAGGCTATTCTCACTCGAAAAAATATATAATTTTCTTTAACCTCAGCCATTTGATTGCAACAATAGTAGGCTACAATTATATTAAAAGCTGACAGCTGTTTAAAGAACATTACGAGATTGTACTGTGGGGACTGTATAGCACAAAGTTCCATTTGGTCATTAAAATAGCCTATATAATGTCAATTCCAACCTATTTATATCTCGATATCCCAAAATGTACTCTCGTTAGCAACAACCAGTACTAGGAAACCTAAAGACAGAATGTAAAATACCATTAGTATCACCAGTGATACAAAAAATGCAATAAAAACTAACCGCCTTAAAAGCAACATCAAATTATCCAATATAATGCAGAACAACATTCTATTTAAAGGCTGGAAATAAAAAATATGTGCTTTATATTTGTTATATCTTTAAAAAAAATTGCCTATATTTTACTGATTTACAGTTGACTTACTTAAAGTGACGTACAGTTAACCAAATCAACATGATTTTATTAATTTATTGTAAAATTACTTTTTTCACACTGTATGGTTCAACAAATTATTGCTTGTGTTTAAATCACTGAGCTGTTTAAGAACTATTCCTTGACATTTATATTCATTCATTCATAGGTTTTTTATGTGCCAAGATGCAATACTGGGAAGACCTCTAGTTATTAATCCCAATATTCACTTAGTATTTAATGTTGTTGTTGCTGTCGCTATGTGCATAAATAGGTAATGGTGCAGTTTATTATTTATTAATTTGTATTTTACTTTAATACTCTTTAGCTATTTAGCAGTGTTGTATCATTAAGTTTTATCTAGCTTATTTATTTATATCTTGATTGATTGATTTTTAAGATTGATGTGTATTTTAGTATATTTAAATATTATATGTGATGTAGCTAAGGGAATCCCTTTTGACTGTCAGAAATTCAATGAGCTTTAGTGGTGCTTCATTATAGCAAAGTTTGTCTATGAAAAATAGTTAAGTGTTGGGGCAGCATTGAACATTACACAGAATGTGTCAGTATTGGACATGCACATATGTACACTAAGCTGACAATATGTTTTTTTTTTCATATTGTGTAAAACATTGAACTTCAGAAATATCAGAAAGTAATTATAATATCAGAAATTTATTATTAGCATTTATTTTTTTTTACCAGGAAATGAAGAGGCTTCTTACAAATATCTTAATAATATTTTGCATTGCTGAAATCAATATGTGTAGGAATAAATAGTCTTGTCTGTTACTCACAGAAAGTTTAATAAGTTTTGAAAGAGTAGCATGATTGATTTATTTCATATTGTCATTCTGGTTTTTGATGTAAATGTATGTATGCCAGTGTGAATATTAATCCATTTTAGGATTTAGCTACATCTTAAAATGCCCTATTGCTGGATCAGTCTGGTGTGCGCAAACCCCTGAGTGTCTTTAAGGGAACTGCATGGGGTTTGTGTGTTGATAAAAAGTGAATTATTATTTTAATTATAAAAAAATGATATTAAAGAAAAGAAATATGTAAAATAAAAACAATCAAAATAAAACACTAACTGTGTCCATTAACCAACATGTTAAATTATTAAAATAGTAACTTTTTAATTTTAATCCTTGATATTGAGTTTCTTTGGAATGGTATTCATATCTGAATTTTTCCTCAGAAATGTGCTGTCGTCTTTCACAGAAAGCATACCGAGCAAAGATATTTCAGAATAAGTGTCAATCAAGGGACCTGTGAAATGCAATTTATCAGAAAGTCAGTACAGCTGAGAATTCGACGAGTGTGGGTACCCCTTTCACAACTGATTACCAGTTACATGAAAAGGCTTGAAATTGTATTATTGTAATCTCGACATGGACAGCCATCGTCACAGCTGAACGAGTTGAGACTCCAGTGACAAAAGGCTCAGATAAGAGAGTTTTACAGACGGCTAACTGTGTCCAACATCTGTGACTCGTAGCCAGTGACATTTAACCCGACCTGCTCGCTAATTGCAAGGCGGTTCCACGTCAGCGACATTTCTCTCGGTTTTAGAGGGTTCGTTCCAAAATGCAAAGAGAAAAGACAATGTCTCTGGGTTTTGAGCCCTTAAGCCTCTTTCCGGGAGCTGAGGTCACAGCCAGAGAGATGCCGGAAAATTAGCATTTGCACACTTGTGAAGGAGGATTTTATTTTGTGGCTTACAACCTCAGGCAATACATTTCAGAGACTTAGAAAATGTAGCAGAATAACTTACAAAACTGCACGTGCACGTACGAAATATATTCTGAGGGAAAGAGGAGTCGCTCTTGTCGATGGAAGCTTTTTCTAGAAGAAGATGCTTACATAACAGCTCTAGTAGAAACATCCTATGTGTTCTTACACTGCACTTTGATGCTACTGCGTGAGTGCGTCTGCTGTTCCATATCAGCTCGGTCAACGGAAAGGCTTAAAATGAAATGAATAAGGGATGGAAGTCAAGGACGACACACTCACACAATAGGATTTCTTCCTAGTAATTGATGAATACGACTGTCTGTCAGTCAAAGGTGGCTGATAAGGTGAACAAAGAGGTCAGTGTAATAACTGAACTTTTATGGCCAATATGCTTTAAAATTGTGTGATCATCTGAATCTATCCAGTATAATAATGTTAAGATAACTGATCTCAGCCTGCAGAACAATTATAGAGTTAAAGCTGGTGAATATTCTTCAAAGATATGGATGGATGACCTTTCAGGCCCACTCCAAAAATCTTTCGCAGAGCTCACACTAATTATCTAGTGCCAAGTGAATGTTGTGATTGATTAAGAGTCTTTGGTCAATGGCGTCTGACTTAATGAAGCAGACTGTCAGTATTAGCTATGCTGAAGTTTTTATCTCGAGGAGAGAAGAACAAGGGGAATAGAGGATAAACTAGGAAGGCAGAGTAAGTTAGTGAGAGATAGTGAAAGGTTTGCCAGAATGGTATAAGGTTGGGACGGCATCAGGGAACACAAACAAAATAGACAGTGAGAGAAAGAGAATTGGATTTATTTGAAGTAAAAGGGGAAAATAACTAGGCAGAAAACTGACTCAATAAAAAGAAGAGAGTGATGAAATGTGAACATAAATTGGAAAGAAGAAATCTCTTTCTCTCTCTAATTTAACTCTTTTCTCATCAGTAGTTTTTTCCTTGTGCTTCAGGGCTATTTAAGCAGCCAAGAGGAGTGTTTTTCTTTTCTTTTTTCTTTTCTTTTCTTTAAAGATCCCACAGCCAGAGCACCGAAGATGTGGAATATGAATACAGAAATGACCTCCTGAGTACTCAGATTATTTTTTTTAGAAAAGATGTGATTACAGAACAAATATAATACACAAATAATATAATAAATATAATATAATGTATAATAATAATTCAAACCAGCTCTCTCTCTCTCTCTCTCTCTCTCTCTCTCTCTCTCTCTCTCTCTTTTCATCCTGCCAATTTTTTTGTTACAGCCGGCATATCTAGTCCCTTTAGATGCAGTCGCCCACACTCTCACACACAGTCTCAGTCATTCCCAGTCACCTTTGGTCAGATCATGTCTCATCATGCCAGATAAACAAAGCAGAAACATTTCAATTGTGCTATGATAATATTAATCATGCATTTACAATTTCAACAAGCGGACACGCTTAAATGTTATAATTGAACATGACTATTTACATTGGATCCAAGTCATATGGTGTGGTGTTTTGTGTGTGTGTGTGTGTGTACTTGCTATACGTCATTCACTGGAAATGCAAATAACACACTAGAGACGGTCATGCAAGACAGACCCTCTCACGGTTCATCTTATATTCTCTCTAATATGCAAACATGGAGACATTGCACTAACCCTAAAATTCTCTTTTAAAGGAAGAGTCAACTTAAAAATTCTGAATGTCATTATTTACGCACTCTCATGTCATTGAAAACATTATACAATATTTTATGTAAAATAATGACAGAATGAGCTATCCTTGTAATACTTTTTGCTTTTGTTGTCTTTCCGTGTCCTCCAATTTGAGAGAATCATTCCCATCTGGATTTTTCCCAACTTTTATTGTATCTTCAGTTTCAAACAAATGAAGTGGTATCTATAACATTCCTCTCACCTAATTCCAGATCTGAGTCACTGTCTCTATTGTTTGTCAATTGATGAATAGAGAATACATAGAGAGGGGTAGAGAGAAGAGAAAATGGGACAGATGAAAAGAGTGGAAAGATGAAAGGAGACAAATATAGTTATTATACGGGACAAAATAAAAAGAGAAAATACAAGGCATGAGTTGGGAAAGAGTAGGAGACCGAGATAGAATTCAGCCTTCTGTTTCAGGAAGACACAAGAGCATTCCATGCATGCAACATGGTAGAAATGAGGAGCAATTCATATCTCTCTGTGTTGTGTGAATGTCTGGGTTGAGTTGAGCAAGGAAACATTGGACACGCGAGAGTACCACAATATGTATAGAATGGAATAGAATAGAATGGAATAGAATAATTAAATGCAATAGACACTTGAGAGTGTCACAAGAATAGAATATAATAGAATATTATAATTAAATGCAATAAACACTTGAGAGTATCACAATATAGAATAGAATAAAATAATTAAATGCAATATACACTTGAGAGTATCACAAGAATATAATAAAATAGAATAGATTAATTAAATGCAACAGACACTTGAGAGTATTACAATATATAATATAATAGAATATAAATTAATATAATAGAATATAATAATTAAATGCAACAGAGACTTGAGATTATCACTAGAATAGAATAATTAAATGCAATAGACGCTTAAGAGTATCACAAGAATAGAATATAATTGAATTGAATTGAATATTAACATACTTTTTAAGTCAGGGTTTCCCAGACTTGTTCATGAAGGAACTGCAAAGGGTTTGTGAGCTGATGAAAACCTAATAATAACACATCAAAATTTAAAAAAGAAATGACTTACAAAAGAAACACTTACTAAACAAAGACAAAACATTTTATTTGTTTACCTGCATGTCATGTGATCATTAACCACCATTAGAAAAACGTGAGCATGTACAATTTATTTTGAAATAGTCAATTATATACAATTATGAAACAAAGACGCATTATGTGTTTACATGTTTATATGGCCCCAGAAGTAATAGCTATAATAAATAGTAAAAATATAAAAATATACAGTAAAAGCATTTTGTGTAGCTTTTATTTGTTAACACATGGTGACAGTGCACCCTTAATTTACTGGAGCAAAACCTAATTTTTTTACTTTCTAGGAAATGTCCCTTCTGCACACACAGATGTGACACATTCATTCTCACATTTACGAGTTCTAAATACATTTATTAGGTGATGTGATTACCAAGAGAGAAAACCCATTTACATTGTACAACTGAATATTCTTATCTAAACACACAAACACAATGATCGTGAGGATAACAAAGCGCTAATTGTGCATGCAACCTCATAAAAGCTGAAGAGAAACCCGCTCTCACTGCACTTCAGCTGGATCTGTTTGATCTCATTTAGCGTGTCTTACAGCGAGAACATATGTTTGCTGTTGTGGAGACAGTCACATGTGCGCTGTGATGAATGAGTTAACTGCTGATAATTCGATTTCAGGGGACAGGCTTTGACTCAGGTTGACTGTGTGGGTGTGTAGTATGTAAAGGTCGTTGTGCGCTTATGTTTTTGTTTCTTTTGTGAGCATAGAGGTCCATTTTAAATTAGTTTGTGTGTGTTTATGCTTGGCAGTATGTTTGACATGAAAGAAAAGGTTTATAATTAATTAGAAGGTTCATGCACATAACCTCAAACCGCTTGAATGTTCATGTATGTTCATAGGTCACAGGCATGCTGGGAGTTATTTGTGCCTTTGTATAAATATGTATGCTTTGGTGTGTTGTGTTGTGTGTGTATGTGTGTTGCAGGGCTGGCAGCGATGCATGAAATGTAAGGTGGACAGCATGTTATTTGTCTTGTCACTGCCAGGCGTTGGGGACATGTGACCCAGCAGTGATAAAGATGGATGAGTTTGTTATGGATACACTCAGGGGTTATACGTGTATGGCCTTAAGCAATATACCCACTAAGAGGTGCACATTACATTGTCTGTTTAATGCATGTGCATTTTATTGGGTAATTCTACAGAGAAGAAGAGAGAGAGAGAGAGAGAGAGAGAGAGAGAGAGAGAGAGAGAGAAAGAATGCAGAAGCCAAGTTGAATTACTCAGTAGCGATTCAGTCCTGGTAGCACTGAATCGATTCTATTGATTCTGAGTAAAGAAGAATTGCATAGAATAACTCTAATGAACACTGAACTATGCAGTGTGCACTATTCTAAAGAGTTCTATAGAGTTTACATGCAACACTGTTCAAAATTGTAAGTACATTAATACTTTAATTCATCAAGGATACATTAAACTGACAAAAAGAGACAGAAAAAACACTAATAACATTGCAGAATATTGTTTTTCAAATAATATGCTGTTCTTTTAAACGTTATGTTAATCTAAGAATCCTGAAAAATATATAGCATGGTTTCCACGATAAATAAATAAATAAAGTAGAAAGACTGTTTTCGACATAAAAAAATATAGTTAATCTAAATTGTGATAACAGTTCACAATATTATTGTTTTACTCTATATTTCATCAAATAAAGTCATCAAATAAACCTCGGTGAGCAAAAGAGACTTAAACATTAAAATGGAAACGTTACAGAAATCTTTCCCACCCCAAATATTTGAATATCAATGTAAATAAATGAACCATTTACTTCAACTACAAAACTTAAATCCAGGTGCTGCCTTACATTTTTAAGTATAATCAAATTAACTTAATATATATTAAATTATATTAATATATATTTTAAACTGAAAAAGAAAACTGAGCTAAATTATATATTTTAACTTAAGAAAATGAAGTTGGAATCGGTTAAATTGATTTAATGTGTTAAAGTATTGTGAAAACATTTGTTGACTGCATTTATTGATAAAATCATTTTACAGTGTTGCATAAAACAATTAAATAGAATTTAATATTTTACTTTATTCTGTAGAGTTTAATATAATATAATATAATAGATAGATAGATAGATAGATAGATAGATAGATAGAACAGAATAGATGTGTTATTCCAATGCTATCTCACGGCAATTCATACATATCTCACGAGGTGGCTAATTCGTATGAATTCGTAGAACCTCACTCGTACGATTTATCAAAAATTGTATGAATTTGTATGAGTGAGGTCGTAAAATATGTACGAATTGCCATGAGATCGGGCTAGTTAATCTGTTGAATCCTATTCTGATAACACTGGTAGACTGATTACATCATAAATTTATCTTAGAGTGTAATTTGGGTTCCCTATCTGTCGGTCACTACGAGTTATGTCGTGACGACATAGGGGATTTACTTGGAAGCCCCGAACATCTCTGACTAAGAGAAAACGGCAATGAAATTGGCTAGTGGATTTTGCATACCTGAGCCACTCCCCGTGCATACGGGTATAAAAGGGCGACAGGTGCATCCACTCATTAGATTTTTGCTTCGGAGCCGAGTGGATGAGAAGAGTGCTGATCTCCACAAAGCCGTTCATCTTTGTTTTGTTCCCGTTTGGCGTAACGGTGCGATCAGCGGAGTCCCTCTCATCAGCGATTCCCCTGGGCACTTCAACTGAGAGAACAAATTCTAAAAGAGCAAATCACGGACGATCGCGTCTTTTTCAAGATGCCGTTTCGTCCGTGTCCTTCTGGTTGTGGTCGTTTCCTGTCTGCGGATGATGGACACGATCGTTGTCTTCAGTGTCTGGGCCGCCGACACGCTGAAGCTGCGTTCGTGGATGACTCATGCGTCTGTTGTGGGCGTATGAGCATGATTTTGCTGCGATCTCGCCTTTCCTTTATGAAAGGATTGGCACCCTCTGCCGCCACCCGTGCTGATCTCTCTGGCTCGAGCAGAGGATCGCCGGCTGACGCTCTGGGAGATCTGAGGGTTAGTAAGAGCCTCTCCGCCGGGCACGCCCCCACGGACCTCTTACTCCTCACTCAGCGAACATCCCGTCCGGTTCCCGGGTGATTTCGCTGGTCTGTCCCACGGGGCGCCCAGCATTTCATTCGGTGCGCCATCTGTAGATAGGATGTCTATCGCAGCATCGGGGGATGAGTTCACGTTCTCTGAGGATGAAGGTGCGGTGGGGCTGCCCCCCTCGGGTGTTGTCACCACCGCCGCACCGGACCCAGAGCTGACGGCCATCCTTGCCCGGGCAGCCTTGAGTATCGGGCTGGAGGTCAACAGACCGCCCAGTCCCGAGCCCTCACGGCTGGACGATTGGTTTCTCGGAGCGGGGGACCGCGCCCTGCCCCGGTGCCTTTCTTCCCGGAGGTGCATGAGGAGCTGACGAGTTCGTGGATGGCCCCTTTCACGGCCAGAAGCCGCTCGTCCGCCTCCTCCGTCCTCACTACCCTCGACGGCGGAGTGGCCAGGGGGTACGCGGGCATTCCCCAGGTGGAGAGAGCGGTCGCGGTGCACTTGTGCCCACGAAACGCCGCCACTTGGAGGAACCGTCCGTTTCTCCCGTCCAAGGCCTGTAAACTGACAGCCGCTCTCGCGGCCAAAGCTTACAGTGCTGCGGGCCAGGCAGCCTCCGCCCTGCACGCCATGGCTATCCTGCAGGTTCACCAAGCTAAGGCGCTCAAACAGGTGCACGAGGGTAGTACCGACCCGGGGTTGATGCAGGAGCTGCGCACGGCGACTGACTTCGCTCTACGAGCGACGAAAGTCACGGCGCGGTCCCTCGGGAAGGCGATGTCCACCATGGTGGTCCAGGAGCACCATCTCTGGCTCAACCTGGCAGAGATGAAGGACGTCGACAAAGCACGCTTTCTCGACGCCCCCATCTCCCAGGGAGGGCTGTTCTGCGACACCGTCGAGGGCTTCGCCCAGCAGTTCTCGGCGGTACAGCAGCAGGCCGAGGCAATCCAGCACATCCTGCCCCGGCGTGAGGCACCATCCACCGCTGCCCCCGGGGCCAGGCCTCAATTTGCCCGTCGCCGTGGGCGCCCTCCTGCTTCCTCCAGAGCTGCTCCGCCCCAGGCCGAATCGACACATAGGCCGGTGCGTCGAGCCTCTCGCAGAAGAGCGGCGCCCCCCGCGTCCCAGCCAGGCCTCAAGTCGTCCAGGAAGTCGACGAAGCGGCCCTGACGCGGGCAACCCGGAGATGTTGGAGTTTGCTCTTTCTCAGGAGACGGCGAGAACAGTGCCGCTCCTTCCCCCGGTGGAGGGCCGGGAGGAGAATCTTCTGTTTCGTTTTGTTTCTCTTCCGCCGCTGGTCCAAGGGCCAGCGGTACCCACCTTCTCAAAGAAAGAGCAATTTCCATTTCCTCCGGGTTCTCAGGTCCATGGGATGACAGTGTGCGACGCCCTGCCTCCTCACTCTCGCCCACGACCCATTTTGCCAGTAGCCAAGAGAGTACGGTTCGGGGACGACATTCCTCCCCATGCACCTCTGGCCAGTCCCGTTCGGGACCCAGGGAGTTCGGTGAGGATGCCTCAGAACGCACCGCCTTCTCTGCCATCCACCCCTACTCCCTTTCGCTGCACCACCACAGGTACGTCGATTGTGCCGTTGGAGCCGCTTGCACAGCGACTGGAGGCGTGGCTCACGCTGCCCAGCCTGTCTCGCTGGCTCACGCGCACAATTCGACTCGGCTACGCGATTCAGTTCGCCAGGCGACCTCCCAAGTTCAACGGCGTTCTCGAGACGTCGTGGCAGTCCGGAACGCCCCTGTCTTGCGCGAGGAGATTGCTGTCCTGGCAAAGGATGCAATCGAGCCGGTCCCTCCAGCCGAGATGAGGCAGGGGTTTTACAGCCCTTACTTCATCGTACCCAAGAAAGGTGGTGGCCTTCGGCCAATCCTGAATCTGCGAGTCTTGAACCGGGCTTTGCACAAGCTCCCGTTCAAGATGCTGACGCACAGGCGCATGATCAAATGCATTCAGCCCCAGGATTGGTTTGCAGCGATCGACCTGAAGGACCCTTACTTTCACGTTTCGATCCTTCCGCGACACAGACCGTTTCTACGGTTTGCGTTCGAAGGTCGGGCATGGCAGTACAGGGTCCTCCCCTTCGGGCTCTCCCTGTCTCCCCGTGTGTTCACGAAGGTTGTAGAGGGCGCCCTTACCCCGTTACGGGAAGTGGGCGTCAGGATCCTCAACTACCTTGACGATTGGCTTATCCTAGCCCAATCCAGAGAGCAGTTGGGCGATCACAGGGACTTGGTGCTCCGGCACCTCAGCCAGTTGGGGCTTCGGGCCAACTGGGAAAAGAGCAAGCTCTCCCCTGTGCAGAGAATCTCTTTTCTCGGTGTGGAGTTAGACTCGGTGAGTATGACGGCACGCCTCACGGAGGAACGTGCCCAAGCAGTGCTGAACTGTCTGAGTTCCTTCAGAGGCAGGAATGTGGTACCACTGAAACAGTTTCAGAGGCTCCTGGGGCATATGGCATCCGCAGCTGCAGTCACGCCACTCGGATTGCTTCATATGAGACCACTTCAGCACTGGCTACACTCCCGGGTCCCGAGGTGGGCATTGCACCGCGGTACACTGCGAGTAGGTATCTCCCAGCAGTGTCGCCGCTCCCTCAGCCCCTGGACAGACCTTGCCTTTCTACGGGCCGGGGTGCCCCTAGAACAAGTGTCCCGGCATACTGTTGTCACAACAGATGCCTCCAGCACGGGCTGGGGCACTACATGCAACGGGCAGGCATCCTCGGGGCTCTGGACAGGGCCCCGACTGCTTTGGCACATCAACTGCCTGGAGCTGTGGGCAGTGCATTTAGCCTTGCGGCAGTTCCGGCCACTGCTGTTGGGCAAGCACGTGCTAGTCTGCATGGACAACACTGCGGCGGTCTCATATATCAACCGGCTGGGGGGTATACGATCACACCGCATGTCACAGCTCGCCCGCCATCTCCTCCTCTGGAGTCACACGCAGTTCAAGTCACTGCGTGCTGTTCACATCCCGGGGCAGCTCAATCGTGTGGCCGACACGCTCTCACGACAGCTCACGTTCCCCGGAGAGTGGCGACTCCATCCCGAGACGATCCGGCTGATCTGGAGTCAATTCGGGGAAGCTCAGGTAGACCTGTTTGCCTCCCCCGAGTCCTCCCACTGCCAGCTGTACTTCTCCCTGACCGAGGGCCCCCTCGGCACAGACGCACTTGCACACAGCTGGCCTCGGGCCTTACGCAAGTATGCATTTCCCCCAGTGAGCCTACTCGCACAGACATTGTGCAAGCTCAGGGAGGACGAGGAGCAGGTCCTGCTGGTTGCGCCCCATTGGCCCACCCGGACCTGGTTTCCCGAATTCATTTCCCTCGCGACAGCACCTCCCTGGCGCATTCCTCTGAGGAAGGACCTCCTTTCTCAGGGGCTCGGCACCATATGGCACCCGCGTCCAGATCTATGGAACCTCCATGTGTGGCTCCTGGACGGGACGCGGCAGACTTGACTGGTCTACCACCGGCGGTGGTAGAGACCATCATTCAGGCTAGAGCTCCTTCAACAAGGCAAACCTACGCACTGAAATGGAGTCTGTTCGCGACCTGGTGTTCTTCTCGCCGAGAAGACCCCCGAAGATGCACGATTGGAGTAGTGCTTTCTTTCCTGCAAGAAAGGTTGGAGCGTAGGCTGTCACCCTCCACCTTGAAAGTGTATGTAGCCGCTATTGCGGCTCACCACGATGCAGTGGACGGCCGGTCCCTGGGAAAGCATGATCTCATCGTGAGGTTCCTGAAGGGGGCCAGGAGGATGAATCCCTCCAGGCCTCCCCTTGTGCCCTCTTGGGACCTCTCTATCGTCCTGGCTGGACTTCAGAGGGGCCCCTTTGAGCCGCTGGACTCAGTCGAGCTGAAGTTCCTGTCTCTTAAGACAGCGCTCCTGACCGCGCTCACTTCCATCAAACGGGTCGGGGACCTCCAGGCGTTTTCGGTAAGCGAAGAGTGCCTTGTGTTCGAGCCGGTCTACTCTCACGTTGTCTTGAGACCCCGGCCTGGATACGTGCCCAAGGTTCCCACCACACCCTTCCGCGATCGGGTGGTGAACCTGCAAGCACTGCCCTCGGAGGAGGCAGATCCAGCCTTAGCGTTGCTGTGTCCCGTAAGAGCATTGCGCATATACGTTACCCGCACCCGGAGCATCAGAAGCTCCGAGCAGCTCTTTGTCTGCCACGGAGGGCAGCAGAAAGGGAAGGCTGTCTCCAAACAGAGGTTGGCCCACTGGATAGTGGAGGCCGTTGCCTTGGCGTACCAGTCGCAAGGCGAGCCGTGCCCCCTGTGGGTGAGGGCTCACTCCACCAGGAGTGTTGCCGCCTCCCATGCGTTGGCGCATGGCGCCTCTTTGGCAGACATCTGCAGAGCTGCGGGCTGGGCGACACCGAACACCTTCGCAAGATTCTACAATCTCCGCGTTGAGCCAGTTTCTTCCCGTGTGTTGGGTAAGTAATGGGCGGGAAGAACTGGCCGGTGTCACGCTTGCTGCGCCATTCCCCTCACCCGGGGATACGAGCGCCTTTTTCTCCCCCAGTTCAGTTCCCCGGATGGTGAACCTTGGTGGAATCCTCCAAGCACCCCCGGCAGTCAGACTGGGCGGAGCAGTCTGACGCCAGGCCCAGTACTGGTGTTAGCTCGCCCGGGTCTCCGGTCAGCCCCTGTACTGGGCTAGGTGGCCGTATGGCCTGATTCCCCTTCGGGTAATCCCATATGTGTATTCTTCCATGGTAAGGTTTCCCTCACGGTAAACCCGTGTCTTCCCTGTGACAGAGCTTCTGTCAGGTTCTGCTGGCAGCCCTCCTCCCTACTCCTAGGTAAGATCTGCTCCAGAGTCCAGTCGTATGTAGTACTGCCCCAAGCCTGGGCCAGTCCATATCAGTGTCTCCACATGTTACCTCCCTTCGGGCAGGATGTGGCCTCCGTAGCGCCCTTCTCTGGAAGGCTCGCTTCCCTGCCGTTATGACAAGCTGTAACAACAAATAGGAAAGACCTGAAGCTGTCTTTCACTGAAGGTCGAAATCCCTTCCGATTCCGTGGGGAAAGGAACAGCGGCTTGGCTATCTCCAGCAGCGATGTACTCAGTGGTCCCGGTGGGCACCAAGGTTAGCGAATTTGCACTGGAGCGGTAGGAAGGTTGCAACCTCTTGCATGGCATTTGTCTGTCACGCACTCGCTTGTCAACATCTGCATGCCACAAGGTTGTGACGGGGGTTCAGCTTGTGGCGCTTTCCATAGGACCCCTATGTCGTCACGACATAACTCGTAGTAACCGACAGATAGGGAACGTCTAGGTTACGTATGTAACCCCCGTTCCCTGATGGAGGGAACGGAGACGTTATGTCCCCATGCCACAATCTTGAACCATCGCTGGTTGCCAGGGACTCGTCTCGGCTCCTCAGCGTAAAACCTAATGAGTGGATGCACCTGTCGCCCTTTTATACCCGTATGCACGGGGAGTGGCTCAGTATGCAAAATCCACTAGCCAATTTCAATGGCGTTTTCTCTTAGTCAGAGATGTTCGGGGCTTCCAAGTAAATCGTCACGACATAACGTCTCCGTTCCCTCCATCAGGGAACGGGGGTTACGTACATAACCTAGACGTTATAGTATCGCCCTGTTAACAGTGTGAAAGTCTCATCTATTTGCTTGAGTCCCCCCCCCCCCCCCACAAAACCACTGTGAGTCAGAGGAAAGCAAAGCAGTGAAATCCCAGCTTTTATTCACCCATGCACATGACTGACTCAAGCGGACGGCTGCTGGTACCTGCTGCAGAGGAAAGAGGTTTCGATCCACCTCCTCCTGTTTTCCCTCTTCTTTAAGACTCTCCTTTCTATCTCTCCTCTTATTTCCTGTGGGATATGAAGAAGAATGACAGGTTTGATCTGGCAGCTCTTTAGTCTACAACAAGGCACGCATAAACACATACAAATAAACGTTCAGACACACAGACGCATTCAAATAGCATTTGAATAATAGCTTTTTCACTTCAATTACAGAGGTGCTGTTTTTAAAGATTGCTTTGGCTCTGTGTAGCTGTGTGGCTTAACAGCCAAAGGATACTGAATTAAGACAAGTACAGCCTTTAGCTTGACATCAATCAGCATTAATGTAAGCATTAGAGCTCATCAGACACATGCAAACATCTCATCACTTAACATCTTATTCAAATTAAGTAACTTGCTCATCTTAAACAGTTTAAGATCCTCACCACTGCCCACTGTGATTTGGTGTGACTGTGTGTATTTAGCAGTGTTTTCCTGAAATGTGTGGGAAAGACGATGTGTACGATTTGCTGGTCTGTTTCTTAAACTCAGTAATCTGACTTTTCAAGCTTAACTTAAAGAGACAGGAGTAAAAAAAATGCCATTCCCTAGAGTGGATTTAAGAAACAGGCAAATGCAACAGAACGTTTGTGCTTCAATACAGCCTGCTGGAAAATAGTGTAATCCCATTCATACTCAATACCACAAACCTCTTAATGAACCTGCATCACGTGTACGACAAAGGTGGCTTGAGTCTCACGG
This sequence comes from Oxygymnocypris stewartii, assembly GCA_003573665.1. NCBI lineage: Eukaryota > Metazoa > Chordata > Actinopteri > Cypriniformes > Cyprinidae > Oxygymnocypris > Oxygymnocypris stewartii. The sequence continues at coordinate 3,464,880 of QVTF01006561.1, read as the reverse complement.
CATTGTGTATTTTAGTTACATGCCGGGGAGGAAACTGAACATTACAGCAACAATCAAAGGAATGCTGACAGGTTGGAAAAGGAGGTGATGTCCATAAATATTTTAGTTTCTCATTGTTTTGATAATCTTTCTGCCCCAGAACTTGTGTTCAAAATACATTGTGAGGAGAGCTCAGGGCGTCAATATCATCCTTCTACCAGCCCAAAAATAGCAAAGATGGCATTGTGTTTTAGTAGGCAAAAGTGCACTGTCCAGCTATTGCTAGAAAAATATCTACGCTTATTAAATAACACTTTAGTATAGGGACCAATTCTCACTATTAATTAGATGCATATTAGCATGCATATTATAGGATAGTGGCTGTTTATTTGTGCTTATAAAGCACATATTCTGTATGACCATATTCTACATCCATACCTAAACATAACTGTTAATAAGCAGTAATTATGAGTTAACTGAGGCAAAAGTCCTGGCTAATTAGTTAACGGACATTAAAATAAAGTGTGACCACAACTATGTCCAAAAGTATTCCCAAAAATTTTATTTATGTCGATATTTACTTACCTTCATGTCATTCCAAATCTGCAGAAAGATAGAAAGAAAGAATGAATAGGTTAATGCTACTACTTTTTGGGGGAGAGCTATATATCCCCAAACTAGTCCAGGCAATGCTTGATATAGTGGGGGGTGGAAGACAGGAGAGCTGCAAAATAAAAAGCAGTAAGCACGTCGATTTTTGGCAGGGATATTTGTGTGTGTGTGAGCAGGGATATACTGGATATAGGTAGTTGGTGTGATGCCACTTCGCTGCGGAAGTGCTCCTTGTGGGTTGATAGAGAGTTGAGGAGATACTTAGTGTTGCGGTTCCAGAACCTCTGTGTGGGTGAAGGTTGTGTATCCGTGTGTGTGTGTGTGTGTGTGTGTGTGTGTGTGTGTCAGATAGTGTGATTTCAAAAGTATGTTTATATTCTCTATCTCTTATTCTGAGACGGAAATGTTTGCACAGCAGATTCTACTGTATGTGTAGAAATGTGTATGCAGGTTTTACATAATCAAAATTGTATATCACCTCTGAACAATTAAATAGCAGTTAACACTCAATATGTAGTTTTTTAAATTGTTGATGTGTTAATTTGTCATGCTGCAATCAATATAACCAATCAATGGATCAACCAGCCATATGGTTACTAGATCAATTCCAAACTAAAGCCGTAATCAAGTCAATTGACAATTCAATACATCTGATCAATGTTGGGCTAGTGGTTGTGGCACAAAAACAAAAATACAACTGCTATCATGCCATGAAAATTAGTCATATTTTCAGAGTTTGATCTGTGTGTGTCATCTTGTGGTGAAATTTCCCTCACTGTTTCAGATTTTTTTAGCCTGGCCAAGAATATGTTTGCAAGAGAAAGTACAAGACAAAGAAAGAAAGAGCAATAAGAGTGAGATGGAGAAAATAATGGGGTAAGAGAGAGGTAGAGAAATGTCATACTGTGTCTGTATGAGAACTATTAAATTTTTCTGCTTGGGTGCACTGGATGTAGGAGTGATAGATCCTGCACAGCAAGCCTTCCCTGCGACCAGAGATCAAACTCTAGTAACTCGATAGATTCATCACATGATATTAAATAAACATTCACCTTACTCGCCATATTGGCTTTAGTTTACTGATCAGCTGATATCAGATATGGATTTGAATCAGCTATTAGCTATGTACAGATCTGACAGTAAGTTAGCAAATGTGTGCAGTTTTAGCGCATTTGTGTAAGATTGATTATTAAGATCAAACATTGTTAAATATTATTAAGTCTCTTATACTCACCAAGGTTGTTTTTATTTGATCATAAATACAGTAAAACAGTATAAAATATTGTAAAATATTACTACAATTAGAACATTTTAAATGGCATTCTATTTTAACATATTTAAAAAAATCCTGTGATGGCCAGGGTGCATTAAAATTATCAAAAATGTATGTGAAGACATTTAAAATGTTACAAAATAATGTTTGTATTTCAAATAAATGCTGTCCATTGAACTTTCTATTTATTGAATCGTGAAAAAAAACTTTAAGTTTTCACAAAACTTTGAATTTAAACAAAATAATTGAGTACCAATAATAAATAATAATAGATCACCAAATCAACATATCCGATTTCTGAAGGTTCATGTGACGCTGCAGAATAAACACTTTATGACTGCCGAAAAATCAGCTTTGCCACAACAGGATTAAATTATATATTAAAATAAAATAAAGTAGAACATAGTTATTTTAGACTGTACATGTGTATTCTATTTTGTTATAATACAGAATTGTAGGACTTAAATTTGATAATCAAATAAATTAAATAACTACAGGATGGTTAATTAAGAAAAGAAAGAAGGAAGAATTATAACACTTTAGAATAGGGAACACTTATTCACTATTAACTACGGCTTTTCCCTCAATACATTTCTAATTTGCTGCGTATTAATAGTTTTTAAGGTAGTTGTTAAGTTTAGATATTGGGTAGGATTGGGGATGTAGAATAAGGTCATGTAAAATAAGGCATTAATAAGTGCTTAATTAGTACTAATAAATGGCTAATATTCTAGTAATATGCATTCTAATATGTAACTAGTTAAGAGACCCTAAAATAAAGTGTTACCGGAAGAATAAAATGACAATTCTAAATTATAAGTTATCATCCTTTTCACCTTTATAGCTCTTAATGGACTTTGGCTGTATTTAGAGACTGGACATTATTCCTCAGTTTTGTGTAGTTTACATGGAATATGATTCCACGTGGACGCTTTTAATGCCCCACTGAGCGCCAGTGTTTTAAGTAATGGGCCTATTTATAGAGGGTTGTTGGTTTACATCCCACGAGGCTGTTCTACAGCTGTAGGGCTCTTTGGAGACACTCGTAGCCTAAACAGCTCCAGTAAGACCACTGCACTGAGTGGATGATATGGAGACTTGGAAGTGAGAGGACATCCGCTGAATGTAAGTGTGCTTTCCCTCCACTTGATATTCAGAGTAAAATTTTTGAGAAGAAAATTAGTGTGTGCTGCTTCATCCTCTGCCTTTCCACATACAAACACAAACCCCATGTGTAGAAAAACATAACCCTCGCGCTGGAGTTCCCTTCTCTTCTTCAATTTGACTTCGCCCTCTAAATCACCCAGTCTTAAATTTCACTAGATCTCTGAGCAGACACTTTTTATCGTTTTAAATCATGGCTGAAATGTCACAGTGCTTTGTAGGCATTTTCTTATCTCACCACAGCCTCCTCCTTTGCTCCGTCTGTGTTTTATTTCACTGTTCTGGGCACTCATGCTTGTCAGAATTCCCCATTCACTCCTTGCCAGCCACAATCTCTCTCTCTCTCTCTCTCTCTCTCTCACTCTCTCTCTCTCTCTCTCTCTCTCTCTCCACTTGCCTAAAGAGGAATATTTCCCTCTCACACTAAACAGCATGAATATTTCCCTCAATTTCAATATATTCTCTTATTTCGGTTCTGATTACCATACATTGTATACAGCAGAAAAAATTTAAATATACATGCTGACATTTTTCTTTCAATTTCCTATTTCCATTTCCATCTCTATTTCTCTATCTTTTTTCAGATTGATTGTTCCTGCTGTAATTTGTCTCGGATATTGATGTTTTTGATGTGATGACTGCTATGATGATGATGAATTCACTATCTCTCACCAGTCTCGTCAGACCCCGGAGGGCGAGTTCCTGCCGTTGGATCAGTGTGAACTGGATGTGGGCTTTGGAACAGGCGCTGACCAACTCTTCCTGGTCTCTCCCCTCACCATCTGCCACGAGATCAATCCCAAGAGCCCTTTCTTCGACCTGTCCCAACGCTCGCTCATGAATGATCAGTTTGAGATTGTCGTCATCTTGGAGGGCATTGTAGAGACAACGGGTGGGTAGCATCTTTCACTCCAATCTCCATTTCTTTAGGAACAAAATCTGGTTTAACACAATTGTTTATTTACAGTATTGCTCAAATCCCTAAGTCATTTTTTACTAGTTTTCATGTAAAAAAAAATATATAACAGTAACTCTTTACAATATGGTCTATAATATGGTCCAAATACAACTTTTTATTGTTAGATCATATTTATGGAAGTCGGTTTCCACCACAAAAAAAATAAATAAAAAAATTCTCACAATTCGGACAATTTTATATCTCGCAACTTTTCTCACAATTCAGTTTTCTTGTTTCGGCCACAGAATTAAATATAAAAAGGTAATTGCGACTTTTTCCCTCAGATTTGAGTTTCTTTTTCTTTTCTTTTTTCCTGCAACTGAATAAAAAATGTAATATCAATCTTTTTTATTTGAAGAATAGTCAGGAACTCACTGTCTTCAAAATAGTCCAAAGAAGGTGCGTAGACCCAAAAAAAGTCCAATAAGTACAAAGAGTCCGTACATTCTACCAAAAAAAGGTCATCAAGTTCAAGATAAAATCAATATAGATTTTATCATATTGATTTTATCTTGCACTTGATGACTTAATTATTTTTCTTTTAAAAAGTTATAAGCTCAGAATTGAGATATGAAGTGATAATTATGAGCTAAAAAGTCAGATTCATTTATTCATTAATTTATCCAACCATCCATTTATTAATTAATTCATTCTATGGAAAATCATATCATCAATGGTGGTAAGAATTTCGGATATCGGAAATTGAAGTATGTCTGCATGTATATTAACATTTTTTCTGCTATATGAAATTAATGGTAGTCATACCACAAATAACAAAATGTATTAATAAATGCTTTAAAGTTTTATATTGTTAGTTCTTTTTAACTAATGTTAGCAAATGGAACCTTTTTGTAAAGTGTCACCATTATCTTAACATTATGAAAATAATACAAAAATCCCCTAAAAAACAAGATGAAAATAGGATTTTTTTTTTACAATTGTTCTTGTATAATACATAAATCTAACTCTTTTTTTGACAAAAACAAAACACATGTGCCGATGACAATTTAATTTAATCAAGATGTATTCTCTGAGAACAAGTCTCATGCAAATTTACTTCCCAAGTAAATGTATCTTGTTTTAATGGCATTGAGATGTTAATGGAAAACATAACTCAATTACTAATTAAGAAAATTATATTTTTTGCAGGATCTTCATTTGTCACCATTCATCTTCATTTATCAGATCTAATTCGAACATATCACTTTTCTTTGTAAGTTTTTACCTGGTAAAGGGTGAATTCTTCCTCTCACCCCTCAGTCTGAATGGATGCAGTAGGTGCAGTCAGGTCAGTAGGGGAGATGAGTGGGTTGTGAAAGACTGTCTTTCTGATTGTATTATCAGGCCTGTGCTGTTAGCAGCGCCTTCTGCATAATATGTTTTTTTTTCAGTCACATGCTTGTCAGTTTGATGTATGAGCTTCAAACCTCACTCGAGTTCGATCTGTTCCTGGTGTCTTTTATGCAGGCAGAGTGCGAGGAAGTAAAGTAACAGAAGAAGGCAGGACGGGATTTTCTTTTGAGGACGTGAGAGTAAGGGAAAGCGAGAGTGGTTCTTTTATAGCATTATTTTTCACTGTACAAGTAAACAGAAATATAATTAGAATATCCTTTCCTGTCTCTTCTCACCATTTCAATCAAATATGATTCTCATTTTAATTTTACTGGTGTTTTCTAAGCATCTCTATTCCTAGGGGCCATATTTAGGGTTAGTGATTTAAACAGTCGCCCTAAGTATTAAACTTTGATGCATAACTCATCTGACACAATTTCTGCAACAAGGACACCTCAAATCATTTGTGAGGTGCATGCTATTAATTGCGTTTCTAAATTTAATGATTTATTTAACCATAAAATTAAATATAAATACCATAGATTATCTCGCTCTTCTGACTTGAGGTAGTAAACGACATTGATATTTTGGTAGCATGTCAATTATATAATTTTTATTTATACAAGCATGTATTAATATGCTGAATTAGCTTTCATTTTTTATTTATGTTTATTAAAAAAAATTCTGTTGTATTTTATAGTTGAATTTGTCAATTTTGGTTATTACTTGTTAGTTGGTTAAAAACTCAAATATTATCTGAGCAGCTAACAAAAATACAATTTGTTATTAGCCGATATTTAAAAAAAAATTATTTAGACTTTATTTCAATTAAATAAATATTTATTTCTATTGCATTTTTATGTTGAGAGTAATGCATACAATAGGCAATAATAACAAAGTATTAACAAGGAAAATAAATCAATAAATAAATATATAAAGTCACTGTAAGTGACCATATATTAATAAATGTATAATATTTTTTGTTAGTTCTTTCACACTATCTAACCTTTCAGAAGAAAACAGGACATTAAATTCAGCTTCATGTGTTATTAGTTGTTTCATTGTAAATGACCTCTGATAAAATGGAACAACTTGCAGGGAGTCTTTCAATTTGAACTCTCGCTCTCTCCGGGAAATGATATGAGATGGAGACAAAGGGAGGAAGGGTATTACAAAGCCTCTGTGTCATGCCCATTATTAACAGCAGCGATAGACACAAACACACTCACACGCACACTTATCAAGTGAATCATTGCACACTAGAGGAAGGCTCCTGGTAAACCATTTATTCATTCACTCTTTCATTCAGTAATTCATTTTCTTGTCAGGCCAGTGACGGGGCAAACAGTCATGCGGTGATTTAAAACAGTTATCCACCCTGCTGATCGAGAGCTGAGGCATGTCATGTACTCATAAGTGCTTATTGATCCACTGAAGCCCTGGACACAGACAGAAATGTCAAGTTAATCATTTTACACAGTGGTACAACACAAAGTCACAGCTCTGTATCACTTTAAGGGCTTTGCATGAACATTTGCAGCTCACAGAATTAAAAAGTCTCATTTTAATTTGCATCTTCTCTTTGTAAACCCTAATAAGAAACAACAAAGAACGAAATATATGTGCAATTTAGTCAAATAGACTAAACGCATATGTGAAAGCGGGAAGCATGAGGCTTCCTTTAATCAATACCATAGATCAGACCAAAGGAGACGACAGACAGACTCTAATTATGTATGCCGACAGAGTATTGCACAATCAAGAGTCTTACTGTGAAGACTGTGAAATTTGTCTGGCTTTAAATGAGAGCTTAGAAAGCTACTTTAAGCTGAACTGCAGTGAAGCCATTGATACGTTCGCAAAACCTCTTCCAGCATTGATCCATCATTTAAGCCTTTTGATGAAGCCATGCCACCCCATTGCTCCCGCTCAGCACGATCACTCCGACAGCAAAATCTGAGATTTTCAGTGTGATTAATGTCACATAAACTGGTTTAATTACATGGGATGATGTAGTGCCAGCAGAAACGCTCTTAGAGAGTGATTTGTTGTGATCTTCATTCTTCATTTTTGAAAACTGAGGCTTGTTCGTGTTTCATATTAGGTGCTGCTAATTAGTAGGCTATTTAATGATAATTATTTAATCATGAGCAGGCCCACACAGAAGCTCCGCAGACACCTGTCACTGATGATTTTTTACATATACCCTGCATTTGCTTATTTATCTATTAAATATTTGGCTAATTTTATGCTTATGTAATACACCAAGTCCAGTTTAACCCATTTTGTCATGTTTACATTCGATCTGTAGAAATCTGCAGATTCTTCCTTATAATCAGTGCTAAAACTGCTAAAAGACTGCAAAAGCCTGGTCCTGATTATAAAATAAATAACTGTGCAATATCACAATAGCACGAGTGCTGATACAATGAATATTACTTGTGATGTTCAGACCAACAAAACCTGTGCTCGTGTGAATTTCCTTTTAAACAATTCAATAAACAATAATTTACTTACATTTTAGACGATATGTATGGATACTTGGTGCATTTTGATCCACTAACATAAATGAATCAGTGGTTTTGACAAAATGTTTGAATGAATGATTCAATGTCTCTCTCATATTATCTTTCTTCATTCATGAATGAATCAGTGTTTTTTTATTAAAAATGTTGAGTGAATGATCCAATGAATCACTTATGATCACTTGTTTGGTACAGGAATTAATCAGTGTTTTGAATAAATTGGTTGAGTAAATGATTCAATGACTCACTAATAATTACTTGATTTGTTCGATAATGAATCAGTGTTTTAAACAAATCCGTTGCATTAATAAATTAGTGACTCTCTCATAATCACTTGTTTTGTTCATAAATGAATCCTTTTTTAATAAATCAGTTGAGTGAATGATTCAATGTCTTACTCATGATCACTTGCTTCGTTCATGATTGAATCAGTATTTTTAAAATAAATTGGTTTAGTAAACGATTCAATGACTCACTCATCAGTAATTTTGTTCAATCATGAGTCAGTGTTTTGATCAAATCATTTGAATGTAAATATTATTTAATGATTCACTTATGATCACTTGTTTTGGTCCTGAATATTTCAGAATATTACACACACTCATAAGACACGCTAAACAACCTACTGGCATATGGACATCATCAGCAAAAACAAAGACACTGCAATATCCCCACAACTACACAGACTAACAGTTTCAGCCAAGTAAATCCGAGAGATGGATCTATTGCATAATATAAGCATATAGCCTAAACACCATTTTGTTTGCAATGACACAAATAGTACTTCAGCATGACAGCATACACTTTCCAGCTCTCTTTTTATTTACTAGTTTGTGCCCATACAAATAATTATTCCAGTTCTGCAGAAAATGAAAACAACAAAACACGATGCATTCCATAGGTAGCTGTTGGCAGTTGTTTAGTGATTGCTCTATTGGTTGTCTTTAATTTTATCGTGGAACAGATTGGGTTTTCAGTCTTCTTGGCCGTGTTATAAGTGAAAGAGCCCGGCCTTGTAAAGCTATGTCTCGGGCTGTGTTTATGACTCACTGAATGGCCCTCCGGCTGAATTATGATTGTCTTAAAACTCTGCCTTGCATGGCCTTCTCACGCACATTATGTACTGAGAGTCTGTAAATCACATTCTTGGAAGACAAAGCAGGGCAGTATAAATCATTCTCATGGCCAGGCTAACCTGACAATGAAAGCCTCCTTATTTGTAATACACGTTGACCATAAACCTTTCCTCTCCGTTGTAATGCTTGTTTATTATATGCTGTTTCTCACAGGTATGACATGTCAAGCTCGTACCTCGTATACAGAGGATGAGGTGTTGTGGGGTCACCGCTTCCTGCCCGTCATGTCTCTGGAAGAGGGCTTCTTTCGGGTGGACTACTCCCAGTTTCACAGCACCTTTGAGGTTCCCACGCCACCCTACAGCGTGAAAGAATACGAGGAGAAATCCTCGCTCCTCTCCCCACTGGCCACACCGCACCGGGAGCGAGTGTTTTCCATGAACTGCCTGGAAGCAGGTGGGGAAGGGGTGCACCCTGGAAGCGCTTCTTGTAAGCTGCCCAGCAAACTCCAGAGAATGAGCTCGTCTGGTAGAGAAAATCTGCAGAGGAATGTGCTACGCTTGAGCTCGCAGAAGCCAGAAAAAGCTTCGAGCACAGGAGACCTTCCTCTTAAACTACAGCGCCTCGGCTCCAGCCCTGGGCAGATTGACGGAGAGGCACGATTCCACCTCAAAGCCCTCAAGGTGGGTTTCCAGCCCATGGCTTTGTCCACGGGGGACCTCCACCAGGGAAGTCTGCCTCCCACCCCAGCGGCCATCCCCAAACACCCTCACGGTCCTCCACACACACCTGGTGGCCGTCCAGAGGACAACCTGCCTCCCAAATTAAGGAAGATGAATGCAGATCGCTGACGTAGAAGTGCTTTTAAAACTTTCTTCTAATCTGAGAGCAGTTTTCTGTGTGACAACTACGTCCAGATTGGAGCAAAATTATAGTTTTATTTGGAACTAAATAAGGACTCTTGTAGAGTAATAGCAACATGTCAGGAATGAGCTTTCTGACTGCACAATTAATGAATATTTGCATTGGCTTGCACTGCAAAAAAAAAAAAAAAACTGGACAAAATAAGCCAGATACAAGCACTTAAAAAACATTTACCAAGCTAACACATAATATATCATATATACTAAAAGTTTGGTGTCAGTAATATTTATTGTTTTGTTTTGTTTTTGTAAGAAATTAATACTTTTATTCAGCACTGATGCATTAAATTTATTAAAAGTGACTGAGGAAATTTATTTGACAAAAGTTTTCAATTTCAAATAAAGGCTGTTCTGGTGAACTTTTTGAATCTGAATCCTAAACAAAATAAGTATTGCGGTATCCATTCAATACCGATTACGGTAACAAATATTTAGCAGCACAACTGTTTTCACATTGACAATAATAATAATAACTGTTTCTTGAGCAGCAAGTCAGCATATTAGAATGATTTCTGAAGGATTGTGTGACACTGAAGACTGGAGTAATGATGCTGGAAATTCAGCTTTACATTACAGGAAAAAAAATAATTAAAATACAAAACAGTTGTTTTAAATTAAAATAATATTTCCAAATGGTACTGTTTTTACTGTATTTTTGTTCAAATAAATCCACCCTTAGTTAGCAAAAAAAGCTACTTCTAAAAACATAAAATGTTACTGATCCCAAACTTTTGGGGAAAATTACTCCTAAATGTAAGTTATTTTCTTTGAAAACAAGTCTGAGTATCTTATATGCATTGTGGATTTTCAAGCAATGTTTGATTGTTTTAATGATTTTATTTGAGATATTTTAGCTGTAAAATAAGAACGCAAATACTTGTTAAAAATAGAATGTTGTGCAGTGTGAGAACTAGTTGGAGGTACATAACTAGTAGAAAGCACGAGAGGCAACAATTACATTTGTTGTTTTATTTTTATTATTATGTTTTGTTGTTTGTCTTTTTCTTTTTTAGAAAACACAAAACTCCAGCTGGAAGTACTGTGATTTGAATTCTTTAGCTGTTTACTGGTGACTATATGGTCACCCAGTGTGTCTCACTCACACACTTAGTAATATCACAAATTACAATATGTGCATGCCTACTTCTCATCTCTAGCCGTGTATCATACAACCCTCTCTTATCCCTAGTTCAAATGAATAAATTATATTCAGCTGCAATATAGTGTGTGTTTCGTAGTCTCTCTGGTACAGAAGAATCAAAGAAAAAATAATTACGTTTAATATTTTAAAGCACATACAACTTTAAATTTTCGTATTTAATAGTATTTTATAAAATGCTCTCTTGTGACGTTTTATGTAATGCACAAAAGGTCATTACATTGCCATTAAAGATGATGCATTATGCTGAATTAATCATTTCATCCTCAAGTTCAAACAGCTTGTTCATTAATAAAGTCTGTAGAATCTTGTACTTTAATTAAAAATTAATGCATCTGTAGAAATGTTTAATGACCATTGGATTTTGACACTGGCAAAGAGAGAAATTCTGTAACAAATCATCAAATGGACACAAGACACTTCTTGTGGAGACGTACATGTCATGAAAACTAATGGAAAATAGTTTCCATCAGAAAATGTTAATAGAATTCATAAATTCAGTCAATACATAAAAATCTGACAATGTAAGGATGCAATCATTAGGCTGGTGATATATTCATATTCAGACAATCTTTCCGTCACTTTGTTTGCTGCGTGAGGTGAATTGTTGATGCTCTAATCATTATCCATGGTGAGAAAGAAACACATTAAATGCTCATTTTTTCTCAAGATTATCCGTTAGGAGCTTTCGCTGTGATTGGTTGAGAGGATAATTATTGTGGGTGTTACTGGTGATTGAAAGTGTAGTGATTAGTTGACAGAGTAAGTACTTCGAGGAGTCATCAGGTCAGACAGGAATGGCAATTCCATCAATATCTGAATGCACATAATGTTTTATTTTTTTATTTTTTAAGGAAGAATGATCAAGGAAAAAAAATAGTGTAAAAATAGTAATATTATACAACCCTATCTCACGAAAGTGCTTGTAAATCGTACGTCAGATAAAAATGAAAGCTTGATGTATTGATACGCAAAATTGGACTTTGGCGTGTTATTGCTACACTGGGTAGAATTAGGGTTGTGGGGTAGATGCGTATCATATGTGTGCTGGAAGTGAGGGGTGAGCACGTTGATTAAATGCCTCTTAAAATGTCAAGTGTTGTTACCATTAATTATGAACTAAAAAACTGCCTAAGCAGATATAATACACTTGACACATGCTCATCGTTATTTTTCAAATGTTAGAAATAAAACAACTCATACGTCAAACTCAGGAATATTGATCTGAACTAAACCTGCCTTTTCATAAAAGGTCATATTTCATCATAATAATAACTTACCTTGATACACAGTTTTAAGGGTTAAATAGGTCACAATGATCTTGATTCAGTTGACAAAAGTCTTTCTATTATTATTATTATTATTATTATTATTATTGTAAAATAATAAAATTATACTAAATTACTAAATTATTATACAAAATTCCAAATATTTTACCTTCTAATATGAGTTTTTTTATTTTTGATTATATATGGACATGTACAACATCTAGATATTTATTGCACTTTAAGCCACAAAAAAAATCTAAATTATTTTAATGCATAAACTTAAAACATAATCATCAGGGAGAATGGGTTTAAATGGGAATGAGAAGGGACAGAAAGAAAGAAAGAAAGAAAGAAAGAAAGAAAGAAAGAAAGAAAGAAAGAAAGAAAGAAAGAAAGAAAGAAAGAAAAAGAAAGAAAGAAAGAAAGAAAGAAAGAAAGAAAGAAAGAAAGAAAGAAAGAAAGAAAGAAAGAAAGAAAGAAAGAGTAAGCATGGTTTCAGCACCATGGACAGGGCTCTGTGATTTATATACCATTTAACACCTCTGCTCTGCAGAAAATAAGCGAGAGAGAGAAAAGCTGAGAAGACACAGAGAAGGGTTGAAAGGTAAAGATTGAAATACAGGAGGAACAAAGAGAGAAAAAGAGTTCTCCACGGACAGAGCTCAAGATGGGGAATGAGTTTCTGGTTTCACTGCAAAAGTGAAATATTGCCGGGACGCAGAAAGCTAAAAGGTGAGAATGAAAGATAGAAGACTAAAGTAAACAGTGAAGTATTGAGAGAAGGTGGGGGAGGAAGATGGACATCAATGCATTTGAATTTATAACAACAAATCGCATGTGTTAGATTATCAAAAATGAAGAAATCAACTCCTATATGTGGTAGTTGACTATGCAGGAGCATTAACACACAGACCTAAATAACTAGAGAAACTCATGTCATGCTATCTCATATCTTCACACCTTTCATATTAAAACAGGTGCAGAACATCACTTTGACAGACTATCCAGACTATATCATGTTACTCTTTTCATCTTTTCACATTTGAGTTTCAGACACAAGTTTTCTCCAGCTCATCTCTCACAGTGTCTAAAAGCTGAGGAGACTAATAACGCTGACAGACTGCTGGTGTAAAAATACTTCTGACATTAAAGTTTCAGAAGAAGTTAGAAGGGTGAAGGAACGGAATAGGACATGAAGAGTCAAACTCTCTGAAAGATTTGATAAAGGTGAAGGATTAATCTAGACAAAGAGACAGCAGCAGACGGACATTCTCAGGCCTGATGACCTGAATGTCTCCCAGGAGTAGTTAATAATCAAGACCTGTAATGATTAACACCATCTATTACACAGTGATCTGGAACATTCAATACCGATTGGTCAGTTGCGGTATTTGGCATCTTTAATAGTTATCGTCCATGGCAACACTGATTATAGTGTCAGACTTGTGTCTTGTTGCTAGGCTGATTGTTTTGTACAGTGTAGTGGATTTCTTTTGTTAACAAAAGTGGATTTATTTTCTTAGCTGTTCATTATTTCAAAACAATATGAGCCTGATTAGAACTATTAAAGGAATAGTTAAGTTTACCCAAAAATGAAACTTGTAGTCACTCAGCCATACAAGATGTAGATGATTTTGTTTCTTCAGAACACAATCAGAACAGATTCAACATTATATCACTTGCTCACCAATGGATCCACTGTACACAGATTGGCTTCATCACACTGTCTCCTCTCCACTTATAAGCTGGTGTGTGGTGAGTGTGTGGCGCACTATGGCTACCGTCGCATCATCCAAGTGGATGCTGCACATTGGTGGTGAATGAGGAGATATCTATGTAAAGTACCTAGAAGAAGTGCTAAATAAATGTAACAAATCATTATTATCCTCTGCAGTGAATGGGTGCCGTCAGAATGAGAGTTCAAACAGCTGATAAACACATCAATGTCTTATGAAGTGTGTGTTTGCAATAAGTTGCATGTTAGTAAAAACAAATAAAAAATATAACAGCAATATACTTTTTTAACTTCAAACTGTTGCTTCCAGCTAAATTTCAACTTCCAGTTGAACAGTTTTAAACAAATATTTCATTTTATACAGTTATATACATTTTGATGTGAGTGCAACAAGGGATGGACTTTTTCACTAGAATATTATGCTTACTAGACTTGTATTTTGTCCAGAAGCAAATTTGAAACATCTTAATGATGGATTTGCTTCTTGTAAACACAGCTTTTTACTTCACAAAACCCCAGTGATGGACTGGAGTCATGTGGATTAAGTGAAAGTGATGTGACATGTGGCCATACTTGGAATTTGTGCTCTGCTTTTAACCCATCCAAAGTGCACACACACAGCAGAGAACACACACATTGTGAACACACACCTAGAGCAGTGGGCAGCCATTAATGCTGCGGCGCCCGGGGAACAGTTGATGGTCCGGTGCCTTGCTCAAGGGCACCTCAGTCGTGGTATTGAAGGTGGAGAGTGCGCTGGACATTCACTCCCCCGATGACAATTCTTGCCGGCCCGAGACTCGAACTTGTCCGACTGTCTAACCATTAGGCCACGACTTCCCCAATAATTAATGGATTATTGTGATGTTTTGATAATTCTCTCATGTTTGACTCTCATTCTGACGGCACCCATTCACTGTAGAGGATCCATTGGTGAGCAAGTGATGTAGTGCTAAATTTCTCCAAATCTATTCTAATGAAGAAACAAACCCATCTACGGGTATTTCTTGGATGGCCTGGGAGTGAGTACATTTTTATTTTTGGGTTAACTATTTGATTAATAATATTATTTTATTTTATTTATTTATTTTCTTGCATTTTATTAATGACTCTACATTCTGTGATCCGAATCAAGTCTTTAAAGGACAGCACCTGCAAGCTAAAATAAGTAAAACATAAAATGAGAACACTGTTATTGAATATGGTTATAGTTAAATTAAACTATTTTGGGAACATCATAGTTTACAAAGATTAGTTTAGAACACAGAAAACCACACTTCGTCTAGAAAAAGAAACGTTTACAAGGAATTGTTTCTGGTGTTTATTCTCTTTTTTTAGAGAATAGTCAGCTGTTGTCACACACCAGCCATCACTTCCCCATCCCAAAACAAGTCTAATCATATTTGTGTTCACATCAGTAGAAAAGGTTTCATATAGTGCACATCTCGTTAGAGCTCTCTGAATGCATGTAGGGCATATACATGTGCATGTGAATGTGCTTGTCTCCTGGAGTGTATGCATTGTATCCTCAGTGAGTCACTAGTTAAGGTGAGTGGACATGCTCATTTCTCAGTGCATCCTGTCACTCAAAGCAATAGCTTAGATAAGAAAACATCAAGCTACTCAAATAGGACATGTATCTGATCCAATACTGTTTATTGTTTCTGGGCCAAAATTCCCATTAGACAATCATATGCCTAAAATCAGAGGACAACATCAACAGATGTTGATTCGGGGATATGTTGTACTTCTATGCACATTAATAAATACCATCACAAACAGTAAACCCCCACAGAGCTTATAATAGTGCCTAAAACCCATCACAGCAAGAACATACTGCAGTATTCCTCCAACTAATGAGACTCTACAGTCGAGAAGGACAGATTTGCTCATATTTGTTAGACAGCAGATGTCCTGAGCAGATGTATCCTCCACTCTCTATGTAGAGGACATAATGAAACCTTAGAAGATTCTTAAAGGGATAGTTCACCCAAAAATGAACATTTTGTCATCATTTACTCACCCTCAAGTAGTTCCAAGCCTGTTTGAACATCTTTGTTCTGCTGAACACAAAGGAAGATGTTCAGAATAATGTGGGAAACAGAGCAGTTCTTGGGCACCATTGACTTCCATAGTATTTTTTTTTCCTAAAATGGAAGTTAATATTGCCCCGAAACAGCCTGGTTACAAACTTTCTTTCGCAATATCTTCCTTTGTGTTCAGCAGAACAAAGATATTCATACAGGGTAAATTATGACACAATTTTCATTTTTGGGTGAACTATCCCTTTAAATGGCTGTAATGGGCAAAAATCAGCTTGAGTTGGATTTAAACAACAATCTCCTTATGTGTCGGCTCCAGACATCACTGGAACATGGCATACGCTTGCTCACTTTTGGCATTCCTCAATAAAGACGTGCATTAGAGCTGCATTAGAGTGTAGTTGCACAAGGATAACACAGACCTGGAGCTTTGTTAAATAAATATCAATTCTGTAACACAGAGTACAGCGCACAATGTTCTGTAATAGCTATATGAAGCTGAATAACCTTTCCACTGAGGCAGGTTGTGTTTATCTCTCTATTTGCTTCATTGCTTTTCTTTTGTGAATTACTAGTTGTTATAGTTGAGTTACTTCACAGATGGATCTTCATGATGTACTAAAACCAGACAGGTCTAGATGGTGGTGTGCTGTATTTGCTATTATTGTGTAACTATTACCTCATTTTCGTTTCAATGGAACAAGAAAACGGACAATAAGGTTTTGCAGACTTGACGCTTAAAATCTGAAAATGTAAAAATTATTTAACCTGGTAAAAAATATAATATACAAATTTAAAATGTTCAAAACAATATATATATATATAATTTTGTTTCAAACATTTTATATTTTTAATATTACTGGACTAATAGTGGTATTTTATTTTAACAGAAATATAATTGTTTTATTACTATATTATTTTATATACTATATTATTGTATTATTATTATTTTATGCACTAAATTATTTTCATTTTCATTTATAGTAGTTTTTTTCTGTTGTGAATTTCTGTTTCTTTGTTGGTTCTTTATCTTAAAACTACTTCATGATTACTCGAGCAAAGAACATTGCACGAGTAATCTAGAGCGAGTAACACGATGCACACCATTAGACAGGAAGTGTCTGACAGCCAATCAAAGTTGTGTTTGTTTGGTTTTGTTTTACACATGTACTCTAGGTGTGTTTGGTTTGTCTGAAATAGTTTACACAGCAATAGACTGGTGTGCAAAAAACCTTACAAAGGGTCAAACAGAAATCACCAAATGTGTGCATACTTTTTAATCACAATTTTAGATTCAGAATGAAAAATACAGATTACTGTATTTCACAGACAAGGCCTATCCATAAACAGTATGTTTCAAAGATTTGATCCCACTAACCTGGCAAACCCAATCAAAGTGTCTCAGGTTTGATTCGTTATTTAACTGAATTTCCTCAACGTATAACTGCTCAGTTATTTTCTCTAATGGATGACCTTATGTAAGAGACACAACTACTGTTTGTCTGTGCCTGTTAACTATAACAAGTTTCTGGAATCGGTTTGTACTTGATGTGGAGAGCATGTCATTGGTGTGAAGAGATGCTTAACTTTATGAGAAAATCAATTCAAAACTCTCTGTCAGTTTCTAATCATCCTGTCTTTTCTGTGCATGTGTGTGTGTGTGTGTGTGTGTGTGTGTGTGTGTGTGTGTGTGTGTGTGTGTGTGTGTGTGTGTGTGGAGTCTGAAGAATTGGTCTGTGTGAACACTCAAGATGAAATAGTCACACTTCACTGAGCAGATGGACTTGATGCAAAACGATGCAAGTGTGAAGATCCACTTGACATTTCCATGATTGCATTTGCCTGGACATGAACAAACACATTCACACACACAGAGATATACACATCTTAAAAAGCTGAAAAAAAATCAAATTTGTGCAGCTACACTAAGGGCAAGAGAGCAGACTTCCCTGTTCTCTGTAGGTCGTAGCCTCCAGGAGACTGGCTAAATATAATTCATGAATTATTGAATAGACTGACTGGAAAGACATTTGCGTGGCCCCATTTAGTACACACAATGAAGAAATGCATCCATAAACATATAATAGGCAACAAATTATATTTATTTTGAAATGATATATGAAAAATAAAAATAAAAATAGAAATTACTGTAAAAAACAATTTGACAGAGCCAATCAGGAGAAGCAGGACTCATTCACTCAGAGGAAAAGTTAAAATGAAAAGCAGCATGGTGCTAAAGAAGACATCATGAATTCTCTGATTACTTTCTTTTGATCTTCCAGGAAATAAATCTGTTCCTCATCTCCCTTCCTCAATCATCCTCTTATTCTTTCGTTCCTTTTGTTGTATTTCACTATCCTTAGCACATTTCCTCTCTGCATGTGTCTGAGGAATTCAGAATACAGAGTTCTTCTCTGCTGGCTTATCCTGTTCCTCCAGCTTTCTGCTCTTTCTCTCTACTGTAAACCTCTTGTGATAGTTTTGTTCTGTGGGTTCATGGTGTGCTGTACTGTTCTGTGCTCTCTGTGTGTCCCTAATCTCCAAAATACATAGGGTTTGCTTCAAACACTCCAATCCCCCTGCCCTGCGCAAGCACACAAACATTCACATACATGCACACACAGGCCACAGGGCACTGTTTGAACATCTGTTCATTGTTGTGTTGTGCCAAAGCACCACTTCTCTCGCTCGTTCCATGTCATTCTTTTCACTATTAACAGTAGATGTATTTATTTTTCTCTTTTTAACTAAATTCTTCTATTTTGATCCCTTGTGTTTCTTTATTTGTGAAAAGCATACACTCAGCAAGCTCTATGTCAAAACCTGCCAAACTACAAAGCTTTTCTCTTTACCAAAGGTGCACATCTTGCACAAATTATGTCTCTTACTGACATTTTAGACACCTCATATTGACCATTGACAATTAAGAATAATTTGTCCATGGACAATCTCTTACATAATTTACTGGCATTTTTAACCCGGCTGCAGATTACACTGGTGGAGGTGAACATTACAATTGAATAACTTGACTGAAATTAATCACAAAGATACTAGTTCAGAAGGAATACAGTGCAGTGTTAGAATAGAGCGCTTCAAACTGTGGCATATTTCATCAAAAAAAATTAAAACATTTAAATAATGTGTTGCCTGTATTGAGTGTGATCCCATAAAAAAAGACTCTAATGGTCTTAATAAAATAATGGTCTTTCTATTGGGTTATCATTGTAGGCCTAACAGAAACACACACACACCCGCACGCACGCACACACACAATTTAGTATCCAGGGCAAAGTTTAGTGAAAACAGATTTGTTATTTAAACATATAGGAAAACATAGACATTAAAAAAATGAATAGTTTAAACAATATCAATAAAAGACGAGTTAGTTAGTCTGACAAAAACTTTATTGAACCGAACTCACATCAGAGCAATTAATGAATCAATATCTTACTCACTTACTGAATTTACAAGTTAGAAATGAAAAAAAATGATTCAATCTACAAGATACACATTGAGTTTTTGTAATAAATAAAGTCAAATACTTTTATTGATAAAAGATACATTAAATTAATCACAAATATTGATAAAAACTTTCAATGTTTTGCAATAGATCATTTAAATTGTAATAGTATTTCACACTATTGCTGTTTTAGTGTATTTTTGATCAAATAACTGCAGCCGTAGTGAGTATAAGAGTACGGTGGCCGAGAGAGCTCAACGCGCTGCAACTTCAGAAAACACATGCAAATTAAGGAAACAACTTCCTCAATTTTACAACGCACACGCTGGAAATGCTCACAACACAACCAAACAAAGAAACGCGCTGCAAATACACTGCAAATGTATTTGGTTGTGTTGTGAGCATTTGCACCATCTGCTGTCAAACTGATGAAAATGTTTTCTTGATTTGCTGGTGCTTTTTCTATTTGCATGTGTTTTCTGAAGTCGCAGTGCGTTGAGCTCTCTCGGCCACCGTATAAGAGACTTCCAAAGACATTAAAACATCTTATCACCCCCAAACATCAAAAAGGTGTATGTGACTGAGATAATGACAGGATTTCTTTCAGAATCTTGGTTTAACTGGAGTGGGGTGTAATGCAGACAGGCCGTAACAAAACAAGAATTCAGATGTACTTTTGACATTATGACAATACAATACTCCACACGTGCTTTCACAAACCTGAGCCCAAGGTCTCTAATTAGATGGAGCTGTGTTAAACACTAAATCTTTCTCTCTCACACACACACACTTACACACACAGAGACAGTCATGCACATGCACACAATGAGGAGAACAGCTGATTCCCTCCATTGTCCATCGTGAAAAAGATCCTTTCAGCTTATCCGAGCAGAGTGTGAAACAATAGCTTGAGTGCCCTCTTCAAAACACCATGGCAACTCTCTGGCCAGTCCTGGTTTATTTCTTAACCTTAAAGGGAAAGTTCAACCAAAAATGAAAAAGTTGATGTTTTTCTGCTTACCCCCAGGGCATCCAAGATGTAGGTGACTTTGTTTATTCAGTAGAACACAAACAAAGGTTTTTAAGTCAAACCGTTGCAGTCTGTCAGTCCTATAATGGCAGTCAATGGGCACAGAATATTTGAGAGTAAAAAAAATATGCACAGACAAATTAAAATGAAACCCTGCGGCTCGTGGCGATACATTGATGTCCTAAGACACAAGACGATCGGTTTGTGAGAGAAACTGATGTTGTGGATGAGCTCAGGAGAGTTGGACATTGCCTGTATCAGAGGTAAAAAATTATATAAATACTGTTCAGTTTCTCTCTTTGCCTTCTCTCCTTTATGTTTAACAACGAAACTAGACAGATCTTAATACTACAATTCTAAAGCTGACATTGACGACCAAATGGCTTGATATTTACCAAAGCTCCCAGACTATGGCAAAAATCCCTGGGCTAAAAATAAAAACACAATTAATCAGAAAACAAGAAAAAACAAGCATATTACTATTTGAAGGATTTAAACCAACTGTGTTGTTCTTTGTTTCTCCATTTAAACCCCAAATATTCTGTTGCAATAGGAACCAAGTTTGACATCTATCAGACCTTCTGTTTCAATAGGGCTCTATCTTTGATTTTAGATGACCTTAAATCATGGTATTTTTCCCAAATAAAAAGAGGTGAGTGCTATGATGAATAATGCATTGAGGCTGTTTTCAGTTAGTATGTTAGACTGCCGCGGTCCGAGACATCCTTCACTCTTCCAGACATGGATCCTGCAGAATCCGAGTGTTCATATGGACAGCCACTTCCACGACTAATGGAATAGGAAATAATTAAAGATAGCCGTTAGAATTCTTTCAGCTTGAGTAACCTAGAGTAAAGCCTCCTCTCAAGAATGTTCTTCATATCTCTCTCAAATACAGACACCATTTCTCCTACCTCACAACCTTAAATTAAATGTTCTTTATTGACTTTAATGGTTCCACAAAGAACATTTGCCATTTATGGAACCTTTCAGTTCCACAAAAGGTTCTTTATATTGAAAGAAGGTTCTTTAGATTTGTAAAATGTTCTTCATATTAAGAAAAACTTTGTTTATTTTAAGAAGTTCTTGAAACGTTCTTTGAAGAACCAAAAATATTACTTTTTTTGACATCTCTACGATAACTTCCTTTTGGAACCTTTATTTTTAATAGTGAAAACACTGGCATATGTCTTATCAATAGTTCTGTTCTATCTCATTCTGTTAAAATTCTCCGGAGAAATGAGTCAAGAGCATGATAAATATTTATTCTTTATTTTGTTTTGATGAACGCGAGATGAACACACCTGATTTGAGTTACAATGAGCTCAGTCAGTATCCACCCACAGCGGTTATCATGCACACACACACACACACACACACACTCAGGCAGAGTAATAGCACACCTGTGTTTTGATGTTTATATGCAGACAGAGAATCCGACTGTGGTCATTATTTGCATGTCTGTGTTTTGTAAAGATGAAGCCACTTATGTAAACAATACTTGACATGTTCTTTGCCTTGTTTTATGCAGCGCAGCATGATTCACAGACAACATCAATACTTATAGAAAGCGAGAAATGTGTGTGTATGTATATGTATATGCATGCTTTTAATATGCCTTTGAATCTTCAATCTTAAGAGGCTGTCTGAGGGAGAGAGAGAGAGAGAGAGAGAGAGAGAGAGAGAGAGAGAGAGAGAGATAGAGAGAGAGAGAGAGAGAAAGAGAAATGACAAAGTGAGTCAGATGGCATCAATGGGGGCCACTTTGTCATATTTTATTTGAAGCTTTATAAATATCTTCCTGGAAAAAACAATAAAGGGTAATAACATCCCCATTCCATTTGCCCTCCTACTCTTGTCAATAACACTGAGTCTCAGACTCGTCAATGCAGCTCACTAATTATCTGTTCCACATTTGAGTTTTAATTCAAAGCAGATGAAAATGAATTTCCGTGCCTTGTTTCAGGATAGTGTTAGGTGAATTCATTAAAGTTAATTATATTGATAGAAATAAGCAGATTTAGCACCTGATTAAATAAACTGTGTGTGTGTGGGGAGGGGGCATGTTTATGTGGTTTATGAGGACACAAATTTGTATAATGACATGGGTATGACACAGGTATTACAAGGAGAAGGTGATTTATGAGGACATTTTCAGTGTCCCCATAATTCAAAATGCTTATAAATCATACAGAGTGAGTTTTTTTGAGGGAAAATAGAAATGCACCGTCTCCTGTGAGGGCTAAGTTTAGGTGTAGGGTAGGTGTAGGGCAATAGCACATACAGTTTTACAGTATAAAAACCATTACGCCTATGGAAAGTCCCCGTAAACCACAAAAACCAACATGTGTGTGTGTGTGTGTGTGTGTATGTGTGTGTGTGTGTAACTGGAAGGGAGGGCAAATGGCAGACAGAAGAAATTCAGTACTGTTGCTGGTATATTATATTGTTGGTTTCTGTATGATAGATTTCTTTCCTCATTACACTCTGACAAACCCTTGACTGATTTTAATATCAGTCTGATCAGCACTAGACTTTAATCTAGAGTCTCCAAATCTTGGGGTATAGAAGCTCAAATGCATCATTATGTCTGAACCTGGCAGGATATTCAGTAATACTAAGGCAGTTGATGTTTGGAGCGAGGTGAAAGTTGTTTTTCATGATGACAGCACCCTGGGGTACAAGACAAATTTACACTTTCTACACTACAATACATTCTGGAGAGTTTTGATAAAGATTAGTGCTGGGTAAAAAAAATGGAATTTAAACTATTCTCATTTTTACGAAACAATATCAATTCCTAAATCCCAAGAATCGATTAGTCTAGCATTTTTTTTGTTTTTTAGTTAATGAATGAAACATCGAAGCTTACCTCCCATCCAATAAATAGCAATAAGCTTTGTGCTTTGTTACTTTTGATACTTTTTTACTGTCTCATAAATCAAATGATGTCCATTTTATTACAGTATTCATACA
The DNA here is from genome assembly GCA_003573665.1 of Oxygymnocypris stewartii. Taxonomy (NCBI): domain Eukaryota; kingdom Metazoa; phylum Chordata; class Actinopteri; order Cypriniformes; family Cyprinidae; genus Oxygymnocypris; species Oxygymnocypris stewartii. The sequence continues at coordinate 3,441,368 of QVTF01006561.1, read as the reverse complement.
ATAAATGCTATCTGAGTGACAGATCGCTGTAGTGCCTCATTAAAGAGAAGCTCACGTGAACTGATTTATACTTCCTCTACTTACATTTCATCCACTTTATTACCAGTGGTAGCATGAAAAATAAATATAAACAAACATCTGAAATTATATCCTAAGAGAGGGTACAACTTAACAAAATCCGTGTACTGTCTCATGTAATAACACAATTGTTGTTTCAACCACGCAAAATATTTCAGTATAACAGCTTGTAAACAATACAGTATGTCATGTAATGTCATATTTACCTCAGAAAAAAAACATATGCTAAATACCAAAAACCTGTTATTCAGCTAGAAATGAACTCTAAAGAGGAGCATTTCACTATAGCTATGTAATAATGTATACCAACCGACTCTCATGTATATTTTAAAGCATTAGTTGAAAGATCTTTTTTCCTTGAGAAAATGTTCCATGTACTGTACTTTATATATACAAAATAATTGCAATTAAATAGAAATTGAATTAAATTGCAAGCTTGTGAAGCAGAATCAAATCGAATTTAATCAAATCGTGCAATTTGTGTCAAAATCCAACCCTACTAAAGATGCACAATGCAAACTTAAGAGGTTCGAGACAGATAATATGGAAAAGATATGACACTTTGATGTGAAATAACAGATGAGAACATGTCCTAATCAGCCATTCATATTGTAGAACTGGTCTGTTTTAGAAAGAAAAGAGTTCCATTGGGAACACAGCAAATATCACCGTGCCAACCGAGGAGGCCTTATCACTGATCAACCACAATAAAATGCTTTCTGGCAGCAAAGGTTAATATAGTATATCATTTCCTGTTGGCAGATGTTTTGTGTATCTGTTTGGAAAGCCAAAATCTAATGACAACAACAATTGCCATTTGCAACACATATTGAATGTATATCTGATTGCAACATATTTAGATTTACTGAAGTGGACATTACAAACAGAGCCACAACGTAAGTTTACTAAAACGAGGGTTAAATAACACTTTTAATAACTGACATCTATCTATCTATCTATCTATCTATCTATCTATCTATCTATCTATCTATCTATCTATCTATCTATCTATCTATCTATCTATCTATCTATCTATTTGCTGTAGTGAATCACAGTGTCTACTTACTAATTTGCTGTAGTGAATCACACAAGGTGGGTTTTGATTTCACATCGACTAGGTAAATATTTCAGTTTCACATTCACACATTTGAAGGCGATTTGTAATTAGGCCTACATTTTCCTTGTTTAAATGAAAATGGATATTATAAACATTGTTTCTTTACATGTTCTCTTGTAAAAAGAATGATTAAATAAAGGAAAATAAGTGGAATATTCTGTAAAAAGAGAAAGAATGCTGGCTCCTCCACACACACACACACACACACACACACACACACACACACACACACACACACACACACACTGTTATTTCAGCTGTTAAACACATCCTTCTCACACACAGACACCCTTCAGAGAGATAAGTAGTAGTTGCAGACCTCCACAGAAATAGCATGGCATATGTGCCAAGCTGGCAAGCAAGAGACATAAACTTTGTGTGTGTGCCTGATTTTGTCATGATTACACATGCTTAATTTGTTGCAGGAAATACATTAGCGTGTGGATGTGACTGTGTATTATTTACACAGTTTTTACAGGTTTTAGAGGTGAGAAATTCTTTGTGTGGGTTTCACCGTCGTGGTTATCACCCGCAGTGATAAGTGTCAGCAAGACACTCTCCTGTTCTCCTCCTCTCTTCCTTCATTACATCCTATCAACCGTCCTTCTCTCTCCAGGGAAGCACGGAGACACGCACATACGCGCACACCACTTAACAGCCATCTCCACATCCCCCCGCATGTCACATGCACTTCACTTAATACAGAATCCACAGCGAATTATCACAAAACCTTTTCTATTCCTTTTCTATCTTTTCTAAATTGGTATTCACCCAGCATCCCTTTCTCTGATTTTTTCTAATTATTTTCCAACTTTTTCCAATTATATTTCAACTAGTTGTTATACATAAATGTATTCATATATTTTTGCGAAGCACTTTCCTGGCAGGGCGCTGAAGACACACAGGTGTTCATTTCCAGAAGAGCAGATTAACATGAATCAATAAAAAAAGCAACTTTGCATTAACATGCCAGTTAGAAGGCCATATGTATTTTAACGTTCAGACATTTGAGATCAGTAATAGTTTTGAACAAAGTCTCTTATACTCAAAAAGGCTGCATTCATTTGATACAGAAAAATAAATAGAATAAAACCAGTAATATACTAAAAATGTATATCAATTCAATATATTTTAAAATGTAATTTACTCCTGTGATGACAAAGCTGAAATTTCAGCATCAATACTCCAGTCTTCAATGTTACATGATCCTTCAGAAATAATTTGAATATGCTGATTGGTGCTCAATAAACATTTCTGCTTATTAATAATGTAGTGCTTCTAAATGTAATTATTTAGGATACTTTAATGAAAAGAAAGTTCAATAGAACAACATTTATTTGAAACAGAAATTGTCTTTACTGTCACTTTTGATCACTTTTGAACACTAAACTTCTGAACAGTAGTGTATAAATACATGACATCATCTAATTTCATCAGCCTCGCTTAGGACTTCAAAATATTTCAAAATGTTGCATTCATGACCAAACATACTTTTAAGTCTTTTAATCCGTCAGTTAATTTGTTGATCTGGTTCACAGAACTGGTCTAAGCAATTCATTCACAAATCAAACTGATCCAGTTTTAAAGTTCAATACAATGGCTTTATGAACAAGTCACAAGCTGCTATAGCAAAAATATTATCAATAAATAACATTTTTTTCTTCACACACAGCTATAATCTGACTTTAGAAGCCTCAGAATACAGCACACACATAATATGGACCACTTTTCTGATGCTTTTGTTTCCTTTAAATGAAATATAATCTGGTCCTTATTTACTGTAAATACATAAACACAGTATATTTTTCAAAATATCCGCAGGAGAAAGACATACTGGAAAACCAAGAGGATTAGTAAAAGATGACATAATTGGGCGAATTATCGAATTAAAAATGCTAAAGAAATACGAGGTACTAAAATATGAAATGCAAACCATTTCATTTAATGACTACAGTTCAGACTAGTGTTATATTTAATCAGAGAATTGCACTGTTTTTGACTGTACTGTATGTGGTGTTTCTTCTAATACATGAGAATCATAGGTTAAAGAGAATGACAAGATTCTTAAATAAATGTGTCTCTACATTTGAAACCGGTGCCCTGAATGCCTCTGATTGTAATTTCCATTAGCAATGAGGTCTCATAAAGAAATCCTCCTGTGTCTGCAGCTGTTCAGGTCAATTTCTGTTCATGCATGAGCAGGAAGTGACCGGAAATTCATAACCCTCTGCAATGTTCTTTTGACACTCCTTGTAATACATTAAACAAAATCTCTGAAGGTTCTCTTGCACACCATGTGGCATACAGTGATATCAATAGTTACTTGATATATAATCATCCAAAACATTATTACTGGAACAAATGCATGAACAGGCCTATACTCACGCACAATCACTCCCTCGGTGCAGCTAATTTGTTTGCCTGTCTTTGTAAACATGGCGAGCATTATTCAGCAGCAGTGAATTAATGTGTGCCGATGAAGGTTAGTGCGAGCGGGTTTGTTTAAACACCTTCAAATTAGTATCATTGGACACACATGCACATACGTGCAGATCTACACACACAAATACACAAGTACAGTTTATCAGTCAACCAATTTTAGGAAACAAAATAATGACAGGATGTAATTTCAGTCCATAAATCGACATTGTCATGATTGGTGTACTGTCTGGACACATTAAGAGCTTTGCCGCATGTTTAACTATAATATAAGTCAGCTATAATTCAGCACGGAATAGTAGAATGGATGAAGTCATGCAGCTTAGTCTTTGAATATGATAATATATGTACATATTTCAGCAGCTGATTAAGAGAAGCTAATGTGCAATGCCCGACATGGTCAGAAGCATTTATAATGGCTAATTTCCATGGAAAAGGGGGTTGTGTGTGTTTGGGGAAGGTTGCTTTTGATCTTACATAGGGATGAAGGTTCAAATTGGTTAAGACATAGGATTTGATAACCGGAAGGTTGCTGATTCAAATCTCAAAATAAATCACCACTGTGCACATTTAAGAGGCAAAAACTAAATAAATAACAAAATCATTTTTTTTTTTTTTTTATATATATAAAACATTATTATATGTTATTTATAATCTCACTTAGTATTTTTCTCACAGGGTACACAATATATATTTTTGTAAGGTGGATCATGAACTGGCTTTAAGACTGCATTTATTCTTTCTTTCTTTCTTCATATATATATATATATATATATATATATATATATATATATATATATACATAAATTAATATAGTTAAACATTGTTACAATTTCAAATGAAAAACAACTTTTTTATTTTAAAGTATTTTAAAATGTAATTTATTCCTATGATGGCAAAGCTGAACTGTCAGCATTATTGCTCCAGTCTCCAGTGCCACATGATCCTTCAGAAATAATTATAATATACTGATTTGCTGCTCAATAAATATTTCTTATTATTATCAATGTTAAAAATAGTTGTGCTGCTTAATATTTTTTTTTGGGACACAACATGGTTTGATTCTTTCATGACTAGAAAGTTCAAAAGAATATAATTTATTAGAAATATAAAGTATAAATAGCATTATAAATGACTTAACTGAATAAATAGATTTACTTCTGTGTTTCCTGTTATTTTTTATCAATCTTGGAAAAATAAAAAATGAAATCAAAATAAAATAAATAAATCTTACTGACTCAAAGCTTTTGAACAGTAGGCCCAGTGTATATGCCCAGTGTATATTTTTGACATGTTGTCATTCTATTTAAGCTTCAAGAAATTATTATAATATTATCTGAAAAATCACATTATTAAATCGAAATACTTAGTTACAAAAATCACCATTAATTGTGGTCAAGCGAACTTTTTCAAATTCCCTTTACATTGTCTTGAGGGCCTGAGAGTGTGTGGACCCTGTTTGAAAGCCCTATTAACATGTATATACAATTGATGACATTTTCACACACACACACACACACACACACACACACACACACACACACACACACACACACACACACACACACACACACACACACAAAAAAAACACAGACAGACCAATTGCAGGTGGGCCAGCATCTATTTAGGAAACTATTTTGAGAAGTGTTTAAGGCCTCCTGCAAGGAGAGGTGTTGTATTTATCTGTCCAATTCACACTTCATGAAGGTGAGAAGAGAAGAGGGAAAAAAAACGTAAGAGATAGACAAGCTATCACATGCACACCACCCCCCTGATGACCCTCATCGGAGAGTAAGGGGAAACCGTATGGTAGTCACAGGAAAGCAGATGAGGCGTGTACTGATCAAAACAGGCACACCGTGCACCTTATCTCCAAAGCAACTATGAGCTGACACGCATGTAAAGTGGGTGACAAGGCACTGGTGTGTGGCCTCCAGCAAGGCCATCTGCCCAAACACATCAGACCAGCCCTAATGAGGCAGCTAAAGGTCAGCTTAACCGCTCCAGTCAGGAATGCCCTCGGCCACCCCAAAGGACGACCAGATGTCGCTGGATTAGCAAAGGTGGTAACTGGTGCAATACCTGAATCAATACCCTGTAGTAGAAAGAAAGAAATCAGAAAGTGTATGTTGGGAGTTTAAATCTTCATGTTCTGTGTGACCGTTTTAATATATCATAAGACACAGTCAAGTAAATTGTAATTGGAAATTAGTCTCTAAAACAAATACTTTGGTTTAACAACAAAAAATTAATGAAACTGTTTACATCAATCTTTTTTAAATTTATTGAATTTCTGTTCAAACAAACATTATGTTTTTTAACATACTACATTGAGCTAGAGGACCGTAATTATTTGCAGCACAATTTGTTTAAAATGCCCCCCCCTCCAAAAAAAATGATGTGGTTCCAACTAATGCCAGCATAATTGGGTTGTGGTGCTGGGACATTTTATCTATTTCAGTTCAAATTCTAGGCTCACACTTTATTTCAAGGTCACATTCTCACCATTAACAAATCATTAGCTATGAATTTTGCCTCAATAAACCACTCATTTGCTGCTTAGGGTTAAAAAAATCCATAAAAAAAACAAACAGATGAGGTACTGGACAGACATTTTCTGGTAAATTTACGGACATAGCCTTCCAATTTAAAATGGAAAATTCTGTATATTTACATTATGTTCTGTACCCTTAACAGACAATCCATTATGCAGAAATGTCTACAAAATTATAGAATATATTTAGAAGCCAATAAATACAGCCCAATATATAATTGAACATGGTTTATATTTACCTCGTGTAAATGGCTTTTGTTTACCTTAAACAGGTTAAGACAAAATTACAATATTATGACATCATTTAATTTAACAATGTCTTATTTGTCCATTCAAAATTAGGAAAACTCAAATACATGGGAAAAAATAATACAAAGAAAGGGCTGTCATTAATAACAATTGCTACAGACTTATAGTCAATAGTCAAGTGAAATGTTCCAGTGTTGACACCGTTACAGGGTTGACTTATTTGAGGATCCTGTTTGTACACTTCAGCTCCACTTTTAACACCATCATCCTGGACACACTTCAGAATAAACTGACACTGCTCTCCGTCCCCACCTCCATCTGTTCGTGGATCACCAGCTTCCTGACAGACAGGCAGTAGCTAGTTAAGCTAGCTAAATACACATCCAGCACCCGTTCGATCAACACTGGAGCTCCTCAGGGCTGTGTTCTCTCCCCACTGCTCTTCTCCCTGTTCACCAACGACTGTACATCCAAAGACCCCTCTGTCAAGCTCCTGAAGTTTGCAGACGACACCACACTGATCGGTCTCATCCAGGACGGTGACGAGTCTGCTTACAGACAGGAGGTCAAGGAGCTGGCTGTCTGGTGCAGTCTTAACACGCTCAAAACTGTGGAGATGATAGTGGATTCAAGAGAACTGAGCCACAGGAGCTGCTGAAACAGTTCTACTCTGCCATCGTTGAATCCGTCCGCTGCACATCAATAACTGTCTGGTTCAGCTCAGCTCCCAAATCTGAACTCAGAATACTACGGAGGGTAGTCCGGACTGCTGCGCGAATCATTGGTACAACCCTCCCCACTCTCCAAGAACTGTACTCATCCAGAGTGAGAAAAAAGGCTGGTAAAATCACATGGACCCTCACATCCAGCACACTCGTTCTTTGAACTGTTACTGTCTGGTCGACGCTACAGAACTCTGAGCACCAGAACGACCAGACACAGGAACAGTTTCTTCTCTCAGGCAATCCATCTCATGAACACTTGACAATAATTATGGTACACACACTATTTATACACTTATTTATCTAACACACGTACTTAGTCTACACTTCAGTTTCACATAATATACCTGTACATACAAAATTGTCTATATTATATATTGTGGTTTTGCTATTTTGTACATTGCCTATTTGTATATTTGTATATTATTATTTTATTATCTGTGTCCTGTCCTGTTGCTGTCATTCTGTTGCACTGTGGAGCTTCTGTCACTATAACAAATTCCTCGTATGTGTAAACATACCTGGCAATAAACATCATTCTCTCATTCTCGTTCTCATTCTCATTTTCCTATACAAGAAAGGCATAAGTTAAGTTTAGGTATTGAGTAGGATTAGGGATGTGTAATATGGGCATGCAGAGCATGTGCTCTTGGAGTGCTAATAAACAGCCTAATAAACTATTATTAACATTATTATGTTAATAACAGGCATGCTAAGCAACTAGTGAAATAGTGATAATTGATCCCTATACTAAAGTGTTACTACATCTAGCATAGCAGTCAATCAATAAATTAGAGCATATGGACATGTTACTATTGACCATACTTAACCAATTTGTAATATGCAGCAAATGCACAATACAATTGTATGCATAAAGATCATGCATTTGCCAAAATGTAAAGTACCAAGTGCCCAGGCAAAAATAATACAAAATAACCTAGCAAAATGACCCAGGATGAAGCTAACAATTTTTTTTTAACATTAGACTTGTGACAACAACATACATTTTATAATATATGTTGTATATAATACTGTTTTATATAATATAATTAAAATACTAAGTAAACATACTGTACAGTGTACATGAATGTGTTTATTTCATCAGGATAATTTAAGATCAACAACTACTAGAGAAATGACACAGTTTAAATGATGTATTATATATGAGAGCAGAGTGACCACAGGTGTGCACTGGGCACTGAACCTGCAAACTACATTTACATTAGTCCACCTCCACACTGACTTACCCACACTGCACTGCACAATAATCTTCCTCTGCCTGTCTCTATCATGCCTACTTTGCTCAGTCATTGACAGCTGCTCTGATATCCAGGTCATTAGCAGAATTGAAAGTCATGCAGAATCAGTACAGGACTCAGATGGACCCCTCTGTAGACAAGAATTTTGAGCTCTAGACATTGTGATGACGACTTTAGGGGTGAGAAAAAAGAAAAAGAAAACAATTTCCTCCAGCGCCCGGAGCCCTGGGACCACGACAAATTGAAATCTGTCGGTCATGAATCTTCAATTAAAGGGGAGAAAATCGGAAAATATATTACTCTGCAACTATCCAGCAGCTGTCACAAAAGGAGATCAGCCACGCTAATGACTTGGATCCATCTGAAATAGAAATATTCACAAAATGACTGGCCGTCAAATGAACTGGTTTCATTGCTTTCATCCCTTTAATGTCTGCAACCTCACATACCTCTCCAAGGCCACAATACATTATTATACTTTAGATGTATTGAAATGGACAAAAAATAATTAGGCCTTTGGCTGAACTTAATTTAATTCAACACAGTGGTTCCATGTATTCGAAAATGGGTTTCCTAAACATTAAAGTAAAGGCAGGGTAAGCAATTGTTCAAAAACGTCGGGCCGAGTACCAAACAAACTTGTAGCCAATCAGCCGTAAGGGGCGTGTCTAATCATGATATGGAGGAGAGACTTTTTTCAAAGAGAACCGAGAGAGCATTTAGTGAACAGCCGAGCCGAGTGACAGAAAGATAGAGATGGCGGATAAAAAAACTAAAGAGGAAAACGTCCGCGGAACGATAAGGCAAGAAGTAGGACCCGTGTAAATATCGGAGATCCGCTTTCCTAGAGCTGAAACTGAAACTAAGATTGAAATAAAATACACATATTAGATGGAAAAATGTTTACCTAAAGATATAAAAAATTTGATATATGTCATTGGCAAATAACTGAAATAAAATAAGTTTAAGTACTAAAGTTAAAAGCTTATAAAAAATACTATAAAAGTAGTATCTGATTCTAAAGAGCACTCTTCTCCACTGACCATTTAAATGCATTCAGATAAAATATGTTTGAAAGCAACATATACTGTAAAAAAAAAGTTCCGTAAAAAAACATTTAAATAACTGGCAGCTATGGCTGACAAACAAAAACTTCCACATAAAGTAAAATATCATAAATGAAACAAGGAAAATTGTTTCAGTTTTTTTCTTTAAAAGCTTCAATGAAAATTAAATTATTGTTTTTGCAATTTATTTCAATTAAAATATTTTACTGTAATTTCATGTTTTTTTGTTTGGCAGTGTATGTATGCCAAAAATTCTGTGATAATCCATATCTTTATTGTTCTTTTGAGTGATTTTAGAAGTATGACATGTTGAAGAATTATGTTGCATTGGGTCATAATAATAAACTGAGCAAGCAAAAAAAAAAAAATCCTTTTCAAGATTAAAATGTATTATATTGTAGAATAATTTATTTGTTTTACTCATAAGGCAAAGAGAATTATAAAATAACTTAACTTGTCTCACAAATATGTTTGTTACCTTACTCTATGGAACAGTTTATTATTAAATATTTGCAATATTTTTAATGTATTATTATATATTTTAAATGTATTTATTAAAATTGTACATTTTGTAATTGTGAAAACATCTGGAACATGATTAAGCTCAAATGTGTTAGGTTAAAGTTATTATAAACTTTAAAAATCTATATATTTATTTGTAATACAAATATAAACCTGGTTGCTGTGTATTTAAAACACATTCAGTTTATTAGTACTCTTACACAAAATCACAAACTTGTTAAATTTACAACCTTAAATCCTGGAACTGTTTGGATGTTTTTTATATATATGTAAAATGAAAAGTAAAAGACTTTCAAATCACACAAATCAATATTTTATTCACAATAGAAAACAGAACATAACAAATACTTAAACTGAGACTTTTTTCACTTTAATCCACTAAATGAGCTCATTTCAAATTTTATGCCTGCTACAGGTCTAACAAAAGTTGGCAACAACGACATCAATGGGCTGAAAAATATTCAGCTGGGAGAACATCTAGCAACTAATTAAGTTAATAGACATCAGGTGACATGATTACATATAAAAGGGATGTCTTAGAGAGGCAGAGTCTCTCAGAAGCATAGATGGCAGAGGCTCTCCAATCTGTGAAGGAGTGCATAAAAAGCTTGTGGAATACATTTAAAAACAAGGTTTCTCAATGTCAAATTGCAAAGGCTTTGTAAATCTCATCATCTACAGTAACATAATCAAAAGATTCAGAGAAACCGGAGAAATCGCTGTGCTTAAGGGAGAAGGCTGAAGACATTTGTTGGGATGCCCGTGGTTTTCGAGCCCTCAGACTGCATCACTCATAGGCATCATTGTGTCATTGTCAAAACTAAATGGGCCCAGGAATATTTCCAGAAACCACTGTATGTAAACACAATCCGCCGTGCCAACTAAAGCTCTATCATGCAAAAAGGAAGCCATATGTGAACATGGTCCAGAAGCGCCGTCGTGTCCTGTGGGCCAAGGCTCATTCAAAATGGACTGTTTCAAAGTATAAACATTTTCTATGGTCAGACGAATCCAAATTTGACATTCTTGTTGGAAATCACAGATGCCGTGTTTTCTGGGCTAGAAAGGAGGGAGACCTTCCAGCGTATTATCAGCCTTCAGTTCAAAAGCCAGCATCTCTGATGGTATGGGGGTGCATAAGTGTATACGGTATGGGCAGCTTGCATGTTTTGGAAGGCACTATGAATGCTGAAAGGTATATAAAGGTTTTAGAAAGCAACATATGCTCCCCTCCGCACAATGTATATTTCAGGGAAGGACAATGCTAAACCACATACTGCAGCTATTACCACAGCATGACTTCGTAGTAGAAGAGTCCGGTTGCTGAATTAGCCTGCCTGTTGTTCAGATCTTTCACCTATAGAGAACATTTGGCACACCATTAAACGAAAAATATGTCAAAGATGACCACGAACTCTTCAGCAGCTGGAAGCCTACAGTATTTCACAGAAGTGAGTACACCCCTCAAATTTTTGTAAATATTTTATTATACCTTTTCATGTGACAACACTGAAGAAATGACACTTTGCTACAATGTAAAGTAGTGAGTGTACAACTTGTATAACAGTGTAAATTTGCCGTCCCCTCAAAATAACTCAACACAGCCATTAATGTCTAAACCGCTGGCCACAAAAGTGAGTACACCCCTCAGTGAAAATGTCCAAATTGGACCCAAAGTGTCAACATTTTGTGAGGTCGATCTGTCATTACATATAATCACGCGAGAACGTGACGATGTCCTGGCAAAATATTTTGCAATGTTTACATTAGAACATTATATAGCTGCACAATTAATTAAAAATTGCGCTTGCGATCCTGATTCAAACACCCACATGATCTTATTCCTGAATGGCAATGATTCAGCTATGTCTATTAAGACTGTTTCACATCGTGAGTGTCAGTGGAGCTTTTGAAGCACATTGCCCATGTTGATGAATCAGAGGGTCGGCCATCATCATGCTTCTGATGTCAAAGCTGTCATTCACTGATATGGGCGGTGACAAAACATGCGCTGGCTCAAGCTCCACTGACACTCGCGATGTGAAACAGGTGTTAAAGACATTCAAATCTGCATTCATGCTGCTGCTGATCCAGAAAGAGCAACACAAACGGTCTTTTCAACCACACATCATTATTTCTGTGTTACAGACATTTAAATAACAGAAGTACTGGGATAAAAGTTTATAGTTTGGGTATAAACACTAATTGTCTACAGTAGCGATCAAAACGAAAGTATCTTAAAGTGCCCCTATTATGCCATTTTTATGGTTGCTAATATTGTTTTACTAGTCTCCTAAAACTGGTTTACAAGCATGCAAGGTCAAAAGTAAGTTAGAAGCAGTTCAAAGAATCAGTCTCTCTAAACCCCTCCTTTCCATGAACCCTCACTGCTGTGATTGGTCAGATGGCGCAGTCCTTTTTGATTGGTATACCTTGTACAGCGAGTACAAGGAAACGGCCATTGTCACAATGGAATGACAGCCCTGGAGACTTGTCAATACACACATTGAACAAAATTATAAACGCAACACTTTTGTTTTTGCCCCCATTTTTCATGAGCTGAACTCAACCCAGCAAACAGTGTATTTAAAAACTTAAGCACTGAACATTTTGTCACAACCACTAGTAAATTACGTTATTTTGTGAGAGAATCGTGATCTCCAATTTATAAAAAAAATGTAATTCTCAATTTATCCAGAATCGTTCAGCTCTAGTTTACACGTTGTTTATTAGCCTACTGCATATAATTAATAAATAAAAAAATAATAAGTTTCATTTCATGTATACCAAGTATAAGGTGATTTCAAAATGCACCTACATTTTTTGCATTTTGTGTTTTTCAGTTGAATAAAATACAATTTTCCCCTATATATTTCATCGAGGATCTTAAAAAAAAGGTCAAAAAATCTCATCGTGTCTCGTTCTTGTGGACCCAGTCTCGTCTCATGGTATAAATGTCTCGTCTCACCCCTAGTGGCCACCATTATTTTCCAGCACTGCCTTAACCCTCGTGGACAAGGAGTTCACCAGAGCTTCACTGGTTGCCACTGGAGTCCACTTCTCCATGATGACATCACAAAGCTGGTGGATGTTAGAGACCTTGCGCTTCTCCACCTTCCGTTTGAGGATGCCCCACAAATTACCTTTACCCTCAGCTTCTTTAGCAAGACAGTGGTTGTCTTAGAGGTGTATTTGGGTTCATTATCATGTTGGAATACTGCCCTGCGTCCCATTCTCCAAAGGGAGGGTATCATGCTCTGCTTCAGTATGTCACAGTACATGTTGGCATTCATGGTTCCCTCAATGAACTGTAGCTCCCCAGTGTCGGCAGCACTCATGCAGCCCCAGACCATAACACCCCAACCAAGATGCTTGACTGTAGGCAAGACACACTTGTCTTTATACTCCTCACCTGGTTGCCGTCATACATGCTTGATACCATCTGAACCAAATAAGTTTATCTTGGTCTCATCAGACCACAGGACATGGTTCCAGTAATCTGTCTCCTTAGTCTGCTTGTCTTCAGTAAACTATTTGCAGGTTTTCTTGTGCATCATCTTTAGAAGAGGCTTCCTTCTGGGACGACGGCCATGCAGACCAATTTGATGCAGTGTGCGGCGTATGGTCTGAACACTGACAGGCTGACCCCCCACCCCTTTAACCTCTGCATCAATGCTGGCAGCACTCATACGTCTATTTCCCAAACACAACCTCTGGATATGACGCAGAGCATATGCACTCAACTTCTTTGGTCGACCATGGCGAGGCCTGTTGTGCTCCTTGCTAAAAAATGATATCTATGAAGAATTTCAGTCAGGTTTTAGGCCCCGCCATAGCACAAAAAATGCACTTGTTAATTTTTTTTACAAATGACTTGCTTCTTGCGTCAGACCAAGGCTACATCTCATTGCTAGTTTTACTTGATCTTAGTGCTGCGTTCGACACCATAGATCATGACATACTCATAGATCGATTACAAAACTATACAGGTATTCAAGGGCAGGCTCTAAGATGGTTTAGATCCTACCTGTCCGATCGCTACCACTTTATTTATTTAAACGGGGAGGCATCTCGATTATCACCAGTAAAGTATGGAGTACCACAAGGATCTGTCCTAGGTCCTCTGCTATTTTCATTATACATGTTGCTCCTTGATAATATTATTAGAAAATACGAGATTAGTTTCAATTGTTATGCTGATGACACACAATTATATATCTCGACATGACCAGATGCAACTTTGAAACTATCTAAGCTAATGGAATGTGTTAAAAATATGAAAGATTGGATGACCAATAATTTTATTTATTTTAAGATATTACATATTGGACCTAAAAACAGTACACATAATCTCTTGCAATCTCTTGCTTATTACAATTTGCAACTAGATGGATGTACTGTTACTTCCTCTACAGTCAAAAATCTGGCATATTATATTAGACAGCAACCTATCTTTTGGAAATCATATTTCCCATCTTACAAAAACAGCATTATTCCATCTTAGAAACATTGCCAAGCTACAGAACATGTTAGCGTTTCTGATGCAGAAAAGTTAGTTCATGCATTCATGACCTATAGACTGGACTATTGTAATGCACTGCTGGGTGGTTGTCCTGCATCTTCAATAAACAAGCTACAGATAGTACAAAATGCTGTGGCTAGAGTCCTTACCAGGTCAAGAATATATGATCATATTACTACAATTTTACAGTTTCTGCACTGGCTACCTATTAAGTTCTGTATCAGTTTCAAAATATTATTGCTTGCCTATAAGGCCCTAAATGATTTAGCTCCTGCGTACCTAACTAATCTTCTATCACAGCTACAATGACAGCTGTGGTTAAACGTGATAAAACGAGCAGTCTGGACATAATCGATCACCAAAAATGCTCGCGTTTGCAGCGCACACTTTTTTATCAGAAAAGATTCAATAAAGTATTTTCTTTTGTTGTTATGGGTGCGTCTGGAGATTTCAAATATGTTGTGTATGAAATAATGTCAGTGTTCATGTGTGTAAAAGAACAAACTGATGATTTTACAGTTTTGACAATATGGGACCTTTAAGTTTATTAATTTAATTTAAATGTTTTTATCCAAATGGAAGAACATTTTATTTCAAATGTTTTATTTCAATCACACTTATTTTTTAGTTAGTTTAGTTATTTAAAGGTGCAAATCACATGTAGGCCTACAGTATATTAACTCAATTTTCACAATAACTATTGCACACTATTCCCTTGCAACATTTCACTGAGAATGTAATGACAGGGAAGAGGAAATAAATGGAAGAGATGAAAGCTTGCAGTCTTAGGTATGTGTACCGCACAGGTGAGATCCAGTGAGAGTGATTATTGACCTCTGTCCCTCAGGACTCCAGTGGGGTGTGAGAATGAATTGAGACGCTTATCAAGCCTATATTAGTCTGCTTTTAGACAGAGAGATAGCAGGGGAGTGAGAGATGGACACTACTGATGAAGTGATAAAAGAGAAACAGCTCTTGTAGGTGGAAGAGGCAAAAACCTATTATATCCCCGGTCGTCTGACACATGTTCTATAATCAAGTGAAAAATATAGCATGTGGCTGTACAGCAAAATTACTTTCTGCTACTGCCTGTGAAATATAACAGCATGTGTCAGATTGTGAGAGTAGCAAATACACGTCATGCACACAGACACACACAAACACGGCGAGAGATGCAATGAGAATGTTTAATCTACTTTTTGACCTCAGATCTCCCTCACATGTTTGAATAGCCCAGTCCCACAGCGTCGCAGTAAATGTTAGCATTAGCATTTTGGCATTTCAAGTGTGTTTGAAACACTGAGTGTGTGCGTGAGTGTGTGTGTGTGTGTGTGTTTATATCAAATTATAGGTCCCATCTCCTTACGCACACTCGTTGACCTCCATGACCCTATAGCTCACAAAGGCACAAAGCAAGATGGGGGGAAGAGAGAGAGAAAAGGAAACAGAAGATTAATTTGTAGTTCCTGATGTAAATGGGCTGTAAGTGTCCACTGAGTCAATGAGACTGGGTGTGTTGTAACACATTTAGTGTCAGTGACTAGAAGTTTTAGTTTTTCTCCCATTTGTAAAATAGATATCTAATAATTGTGACTTTATATCTCACAATTTAAAATTGATTTCTTATAATTGTGATTTCATAAAAGCGACTTTATATCTCCCAAGCAGTGTTAATTTCGTAGACGAAAATTATGACGAAAAATATTCGTCAAAGAACCTTTTTTCTGTGACTCAAGACAAGACGTTGACGAGCGTTGACGATGAAATGCATGCCGCATTTTCGTTAACAAGACAATACGGGACTAAAATGATATTTGAGGACAACCGGACATTCGAAATACATCCTATAGGCTAAGTTAACTGTCAAGTCTTTTGAAATGTGCATCTCTGTCATTGGATAAGAGGCGTTTGAATATCTAGTCTCAGTATGGCAGCCGCAGTGGACGGATAGGCTACCAAAACACGAACTAGCGATCTGAAACAATGGCCTCAGCACCCGAAGGGTTAGGGACTGGGTGACTGACCAGATGTCCCGTTTTCCCGGGAGTCTTGCACTGATAGAAGTGCTCTCTCACGCACGCTCCACTTCAGTTCTCACACCTGATGGGATTACTGGCTGTGTTCTGAGGTCCTGTGCTGATCAGCTTGCTGGTTTGTTTACTTCAATCTTTAATGAGTCCTTTGCTACCCCCCTTTGGTTCCCACCTCCTTTAAAAAATTTGTCATCATACCTGTTTCTAAGAACAGTAAACCCTCTTGCCTGAATGACTATTGTCCAGTTGCCCTCACATCAATAGTCATGAAGGATTTTGAGAGACTTTTAAAGAACCACATTTGCTCTTCCATCCTTGCTACTTTGGACACTCTTCAGTTTGCCTATCGCCTAAATAGACCTACTGATGATGCCATCTCTCAGGTCCTGCACTCTTCCCTTACACACATTGACGGCAACAATGGGAACTATGTAGGGCTGCTATTCATTGACTATAGCTCAGCTTTCAATACTATAGTCCCCACCAAGCTAGCTGTTAAACTCACAGACCTCAGCCTAAATTCTTCACTCTGTGACTGGATTCAAGATTTCCTCACCGGCAGATCTCAAGTGGTGAAAGTAGGCCAGTTCACCTCCAACTCCATCACCCTGAACGTAGGAGCCCCACAGGGCTGTGCCCTGTTCTCCCCTAACTCTCCACTCTCTTTAAGACATCTACCTCAAACGCTGCAAAAGCAGAGCTGTCAAAATCATCAAGGACTCATTTCACTGCCATCTGGCAAGCGCTTCCGGAGCATGATGGCAAAAACTGAGAGACTTAGGAGGAGCTTCCTCCCCCAGGCCATCAGGCTCCTAGACTCAAACTCATAAAATCTTAAGTTTTAAGATTTTATAATTTTAAGAGACTTAAAATCATAAAACTATTTTAAGTCTCATAAAATCAACATGACTCCATCTAATAATCACTTAATAATCAGTAAGATATTCATTATTCTCTACCATTCATAATGCTGCTATGTAAATACCCTGTACAACCTGTTTGCACATTTTTCTTGCACATTCCTGCTTATATTATTATTTATTAAGTCTAGAGTAGGAATGTAACGATTACCAGTTTGACGATAAATCATGATAAAATTCACCACGGTTAGTATTACCGTTTTATATTTTAATTATCATTAAAACCGTATTCGAATACCGCAATTTGAACAACTCACGATAAATAAATACTGTCCAGCAAAAAGCAAAGTTTTCAGTAACAGTCTCACGTGCACACAGCACGCAGATTAGTTTCATTTTGAGTGAAAATAGGGTGGAAAAGCTCTGGGAGGTTTTAAAAGTGCTAAGGGAATAATACAAATGAGTATATGAATGAATTAATTATATGAATGTAACTCTGAAGGTTATGACTGTCTTCAGAAACGATTCAATGGGATTTTGTTTTCATCTGGGCTCCAAGTAATACCTAAAGGAAGTGTTATTAATCGCAATATTGCTTTGTCCACGGAATTTACGGGAATCAGCTGTAATTCAGCTTTTCCATATAAAGAGCCACCTGCTGTCACAGAGTGGATTTACAGACTTATATTTACATTCAGCCTGTGTGCAGTTTCTGTCTGAACAAAAACTGACCAAATTTACCTGACCTGTTGATAAAAAACAAGTTATGTTGTTTCTACACATTTAAACAATTCAGATAAGTTATCTAGAACTATTTACGGAGCAGATCAAATACATATAATAATTTATTAATCAATTATCATTTTGACTTAACCCTTTTCTTTATTTAAAGGCTAAAATATGATGTTTATCTTTATATGAAACTTTTTCAAAGGTTTATTTGAACATTTACATTAGATATGTGAACATGTTATTAAAATGTTGTCTGTCATGTTGTCATTTAAAATCCAAACATCATTGGTAATGTTATTGTTTTAGTGATTATGCAAACAAAAAGACCAAGTTTGCTGTTTGTTGATTTTTAATTTATGTGTCTGTACTTTTTGAACATCTGCAGCACATGTTAACAATACCGTGATAATACTGATAACCGTGATCATTTTGGTCACTATAATCATGATAAGAAATTTTCATACCGTCACATCCCTAGTCTACAGTATACTGTCTGCACATTTTATTTTATTGCACATTTTATTTTATTTTTTATTTTTTATTCTTATTTAAAAAAAAAAATTACTTATTTTTTTCCATACCTATATTTATGTATATTCTCTTGTGTTTGTATTCCATATATTTGCACTGTCCATGGAGCGGACCTGACTTACAATTTCACTGCTGGTTATATTCTGTATAATTGTGTTTGTGATCAATAAAAATCTTGAATCTTGAAGTAATGACTAAAAGTTGACTAAAATGCAATGATTTTTCATCGACTAAAACTGGACTAAAACTATGAAAGACTCGAATGACTTAAATGTCACCAAAGCTATTAAGCATTTTCATCTCAAGATAAAGAATAAGACTAAATAAAAAATGCCTGCCAAAATTAATACTGCTCCCAAGTATGACTTCGTAACAATAGTGACTTTAATAGGCTATCTTATAATCGTGACTTTGGATTTCACAATGTTTACTTTATATCTTATAATATTTCATAATTTCATTATATCTCCCAATTATGACTTTACATCTTACAATAGTCACTTTAAATCTCTCAATATTTCATAATTGCACTTTCACATCTTATAATAGTGACTTTTTGTCTCACAACAGTGACTTTATATCTCATAAGGGACTCTAATATCTTATAATTGTGACTTTATGTCTCCCAGTTATGACTATAAATCTCACTAAAGTGACAATATCTATAAGTTATAAGACTAAGTTGATTTATATTGCTACAGATTGATGTCAATATAGTTTAATAGTGATTTTATATTTTATAATTGTGACATTATCTCTCACAATAGTGACTTTATATCTCTAATGTATGACTTTTTAAATAAAAATAGTGACCTCATATCTCACAATTTGACTTGAATATATTGTAATTGTGACTTCAGATCTCACAATTGTGACTTAAGATCTCTTAATATTTATTTTATATTTTATTTTATTTTTATTTATTTTATATTTGTCTTTGTATCTCCCAGTTATGACTTTATATCACAATTGTGACTTTATATCTTACAGTAGTTACTTTATATCTCCCAATATCTTATATCTCATTTTACTTTAATATATCAAAATTTTACTTGAATTGTATCTTACAATTGTGACTTTGTCTCCCAATTATGACTATATATCTCACAGCTGTGGCAATATTTCTGGCTATAAATGGATTTTATATTTAATCCCACCGGTAAAAGTGAATCCCAAAATAAAAAATAAAAGTGACCGTAAAAAAAGAGTTTTAAATTATAAAGCTCTAAAAACCTTACTGACTGATGTTTTAGTCAACGTCCTGCAAATATGGAAAAAATAAAGGGTCTCAATTAAATATGTGCAGTTTCACACGATTAGTGCAAATTGTCACATGACCAGAGCAGTTTATTTCCTGTTTGCACCTTGAGATGATGATGGCTGCATCAAAGCTCTAAAACTCATATGCTGATGACACTCAACTATATATCTCAACAAAACCAGATGAAACTTCGAAACTATCTAAGCTAACAGAGTGTGTTAAAAATATAAAAGATTGGATGACCAGTAATTTTCTTCTATTAAATTCAGATAAGACCGAGATATTACTTGTTGGACCTAAAAACAGTACACAGAATCTCTTGGATTACAATTTGCAACTAGACGGATGTACTGTTACTTCCTCTACAGTTAAAAATCTGGGTGTTATATTAGACAGCAACCTATCTTTTGAAAATCATATTTCCAATGTTACAAAAACAGCATTCTTCCATCTTAGAAACATTTCCAAGCTACGGAACATGTTAAGTGTTTCTGATGCAGAAAAGTTAGTTCATGCATTCATGACCTCTAGACTGGACTATTGTAATGCACTGCTAGGTGGTTGTCCTGCATCTTCAATAAACAAGCTACAGATAGTACAAAATGCTGCGGCTAGAGTCCTTACCAGGTCAAGAAAATATGACCATATTACTCCAATTTTACAGTCTCTGCACTGGCTACCTATTAAGTTTCGTATCAGTTACAAAATATTATTACTTGCCTATAAGGCCCTAAATGATTTAGCTCCTGCGTACCTAACTAATCTTTTATCACGCTACAATCCAACCCGCTCCCTAAGGTCGCAAAACTCTGGACTCTTGGTAGTACCTAGGATAGCAAAGTCCACTAAAGGAGGTAGAACTTTTTCATATATGGCTCCTAAACTCTGGAATAGCCTTCCTGAAAACGTTCGGGGTTCAGACACACTCTCTCTGTTTAAATATAGATTAAAGACGCATCTCTTTAGCCAAGCATTCATATAATGCATCTCACAATCTTGTACTGCCAGTCCATCTGAACACATGCACATTATTATGCTTTAGCTTGGGTTATACTGATAATTTCATCCAGGGTTATTCCTGGAAGGAGCCGCTGCTACGCTAATTGTCTTACTGTTTCTATGTTACTGCCACGGGATTAACATCCCGTGGTAGTTAGGAATTACACAAGCCTCAGTCTGGATCCTACCCTTAAACGATAGAGATGACCGAACACCTGAGAAGAGACGATGACAACCCCTCCGAGGACCTCCGAGATGAGCCCCAGAGACAGAGCTCCAGTGAGGACCTCGTCACCTAGACATCCATCGGGGAAAGACCCCTGGAACCAGTGGACCACTTACACTCTGACTTTGCTGCAGTTGGAACAAACTACTGATTTGTCTGGCCGGAGGGGAACTGGCCCCCCGACTGAGCCTGGTTTCTCCCAAGGTTTTTTCTCCATTCTGTCACCGATGGAGTTTTCGTTCCTTGCCGCTGTCGCCTCTGGCTTGCTCAGTTGGGGACACTTCATTTCCAGCACAATCATCGACTTGATTGCACAGATATTATTTAAACTGAACTAAGCTGGACAATGCCATTACTAAATTCAATAATGAAATGCATTCAGCAGATAATTGAGTGTTAAATCCTGTCATTTTACATTATTGACAAATTTGCCTATTTTTGATATTGTGCAGTGCTTTGTTACAATTTGTATTGTTAAAGGCGCTATATAAATAAAGGTGACTTGACTTGACTTAAAACAAAAGGCTAGTAAAGTATGTTAACATAAAGACATGACAAATATTTTTGGAACACATTGTCTTTTAAGGTGTCTAGTATTACTATATGAATTCACATATATTCAACAGTGAACCGAGGAATACAATATAAATCCAATTGCAGTTACTAGTGAAAATGACAATAAAATAAATCAAATCAAATCACTTTTATTGTCACATCACCACAGCACAAGTGCCTTGGTGAGTGAAATTCTTATGAGCGTGCTCCAGACAGTGCAGAAAAACAACAGACAATTTACATATGGACATACAGTGCAAAAAAACTGCACTGGAGCATTTACAGTGCTCCAGACAGTGCAAAAAAAACAACAAACAATTTACATATGGACAGACAGTGCAAAAAAAGCAACAGCAATTTACATATGGACAGTACATATTTACAGACTGTACAGAAGACAATGTGCAAAATACACATACATATACTCAGTACACATAGTGTACTATAAGGACATACTCAATTATCAACGACACATTATACACCGTATGGGCACATCTACATTATGTACAGTATCTATACATAATGTGGTCTATACATAGTAATAATGTGAGGTGCAACAGATTATAAATTAACAGCAGATTGGTTGAGCAGCAGATAGATGTGCAAAGGTGCAACAGATTATTCATATGCAGTGTCGTGGATGTGCATTGTATGGTGTCCAGTGATAGCAGATAGGTTGTGTTAGTGCAATGTGTGCGTGTAGTCCAGTTGAACTGTGTTAAAGTGCAGTGCATGGCATGTTGTGTGAGTGGGAGTGTGATGTAGGTGAGTTATTTGTGACTGTTCATTAGCCTGATAGCCTGAGGGAAAAAGCTGTCCCTCAGTCGGCTAGTGCGGGATCGGATGCTGCGGAAACGTCGCCCTGAGGGCAGCAGAGAGAGCAGACTGTGGGACGGGTGGCTGGAGTCTTTGATAATCCTCCGGGCTTTCCTTGTACACCGCCTGGTGTAGATATCCTGGAGGGAGGGAAGCTCACCTCCAACAATGTGGCGGGCAGTTCGCACGACCCTTTGCAAAGCCCTGCGGTTGCCAGCGGTGCTGTTTCCAAACCAGGCGGTGATACAGCCGGTCAGGATGCTCTCCACAGTGCAGGTGTAGAAGGATCTGAGGATTCTGGGGCTCGTTCCAAACTTCCTCAGCCGTCTCAGGAAGAAGAGACGCTGATGTGCTTTCTTCAGCACTGCATCTGTGTGAGCAGACCATGTGAGATCCTCGGTGATGTGAACGCCGAGGAACTTAAAGCTGGTCACCCGCTCCACAGGTGTCTTGTCGATGGTGATGGGTGTGTGTTCTCTGCTCTGTCTCCTGTAATCCACCACCAGCTCCTTGGTCTTGTCGATGTTGAGTGAGAGGTGGTTCTCCTGACACCATTTAGTCAGGGTACTCACCTCCTCTCTGTAGGCCGTCTCATCGTTGTCGGTGATCAGGCCTATCACCGTTGTGTCATCAGCAAATTTGACGATGACATTGGAGCTGTGTGTAGCTGTACAGTCGTGTGTGTACAGGGAGTACAGGAGTGGGCTGAGGACGCAACCCTGCGGTGCACCAGTGTTGAGGATCAGGGGGGATGATGTGTTGTTGCCCATTCTGACCACCTGACTTCTGCCTGTCAGGAAGTCCAGGATCCAGCTGCACAGAGATCTGTTCAGTCCTAGAGTCTGGAGCTTCGCAACCAGTGTGGCAGGCACTATAGTGTTAAATGCTGAACTATAATCCACGAACAGCATCCTCACATAGGTGTTTTTATTTTCCAGGTGGGAGAGAGCAGTGTGCAGGGTGAAGGCAATAGCATTGTCTGTGGAACGGTTACTGCGGTATGCAAATTGTAGTGGGTCCAGTGAAGCAGGCAGCACAGAGCAGATGTAGTCTCTGATAAGCTTCTCAAAACACTTGCTGAAGATGGGGGTCAGAGCAACGGGCCTCCAGTCATTCAAGCATGTGATTTTGTTTTTCTTTGGTATGGGCACAATGATGGATTTTTTGAAGCATGAGGGAACCACAGACAGAGAGAGGGACAGATTGAAAATATCTGTAAAAACCCCGGCTAGCTGGAAAGCGCATGCTTTGAGCACACGGCCTGGTATACCATCTGGGCCTACGGCTTTACGGATGTTCACCCGTCTGAAGGATCGGGTTACATCCGCGACAGAAAGCGTGAGTGGACTGACCTCTTCTGCGGCAGCCGCGGCAGCGCTCTCTGTGTGTGCGGTGTTATCAGCCTCGAACCGAGCATAAAAGGTGTTGAGCTCGTCCAGTAGAGAGGCGGCAATGTTCACAGTAGCTGGTTTATTTCCTTTAAAGCCTGTGATGTTGTTGATGCCCTGCCACATGCTTCTTGGGTTATTGTTGTTGAAATGTTCTTCAACTCTGTTTTTATAAGTTCGTTTGGCTACTTTGATGGATCTCCTGAGATCGTAACTGGCTTGTTTCCGATCGTCAGTGTTTCCGGATTTAAAGGCAAGATGTCCGCGCTGACAAGGCTGACCGAACATCGCTGTTAATCCACGGTTTTTGGTTGGGGTAGGTACGGATTGTTTTGGTCGGAACTACATCGTCTATACACTTCCTGATGAAACACGTGACCGTATCTGAATACGCCTCTATGTCGTCGTCAGACGCTGCCCGGAACATGTCCCAGTCCACGTGATCAAAACAGTCCTGTAGTATAGTGTCCGATTGGTCCGACCAACAATGGACTGTCCAGAGCCATATATGGCGCTTTTCCACTGCATGGTACGGTACGGTACGGTACGGTTCGGCACGGCTCGGTACGGTACGGTACGGCTCAGTTCGGGTCGGTTGCATTTCCACCGCAGTTTAGTACCGCTATAGAGTGGGCGGGATTATTCACGCCTCGTTATAATTGCGCCGCCTCTACTGCCGTGACATCATCGTAAACGCGCCACAAACAAACTCACAACAAAGAAAGGAGACGGAATAGTGTTCTTCATTCTCGGCATGTGAATGTTTTTAACAACAATGGAGAGGACTATGAGAACGCTTGTGATTTACCCCCAGCAGCAGAGACTGTGCCACGGGCTGTAGATGAGGAGAGCAGAGATGTTCGTGCTGGTGTGCTGCGTTACTTGATTAGTTAACTATTCATGCAGCGTGTTCTGTAAAGTGAATTATCAATAAACTTTTGAATATTTCAAAATGTACAATGTATCCCTTGTTTTTTTTAATTTATGTGATGTTTTTATAATCGCGGCATTAATCATTTGTCTTTTTCAAGAGGTTCATTACGTGCTCATACAATGATACATATTTAATATAGTCTGGAGGTACACTTATTCGATCAGATTGTTTTTAATTGAAGCAAAACGCTCCGGTTACTATGGTAACCTCGGTTCCCTGAAAGCGGGAACGAGACATCACGGAGATTACTCCGTTATGGGAACTCCTTCCCTCCAACCTTTCCTGAAGACCTATTGGCTCACGCCAGTCAATGACTGGCCAATTGTCGCGAAGCATGCAAATATGACGAGCTCGAGAGGCAGTATAAATGCAGCGCCCGCGACAATACGTCAGAATCTGAACTGAACGCCGCTTGGCTGAACTAGCAGCGATCACGGCGATCACCGTGATGTCTCGTTCCCGCTTTCAGGGAACCGAGGTTACCATAGTAACCGGAGCGTTCCCTTTCAAGCTGTCACGAGACATCACGGAGATTACTCCGTTATGGGAACGTTATTCAATCCCGCCGTGAGAGAGGCTACGGACAGCCTGAACCAGATACACAGCGCGAAAGCATTCCCACCAATAACAGAGCTCGAAGGGCGGGCTCACAGCTGATAGATGGAGATAAGCCAATGAGCGCCTACACCTCAGGTATACAAAATTTGCATATCTGGCAAGTGACTACATGGGCTGCGCTGAGAGCAGGGCAGAACACATCCAGCCATAGCAGTATTATAGGAGCTATACAGAGTAACTGTGTTTGAGCAGCATACCATAACATGACCATGTCCGCGGCACTGAACTCAGGGCCGACAACAACACCTCATAAGGGCTGCGTAATGTACTGTACAAGCAGCACCTCCCACAAAGGTAACTTAGCAACATGAATTAGTTACTCACCGACCGCTCTTGGGAGGCTAAGGACTGAACGTCCAGCTTGTAAAACCTGGCGAAGATATTCTGCGAAGACCACCGGCTGGCAAGCAATATCTTGAATACACATACATCTCAACCACGCTAGGTGGAACGATAGCCCTCAATGCACAGAGGGAATTTCCAAACCTTGGGTTGTATATGCCTCCTTGATAGCGTCCACAATCCATTGTGACAGACTCAGCTTCGATACGGCTCGGCCGTTCGTACACCCACCATAGCATCCAGAAACTGGATCGATTGCCGAAAACTGCTTGAACGGTCAATGTAAAATCTCAAAACACTGACGGGGCAAACTGCAGTCTGGGCGTCCGCACTCTGTGAGGGCGATGATTTAGTAGCAAAGGCTGACGGCGAACCGTCTCCGTCCTTTCGAAGGGGGGTAGACAGTGATTTAGGCACGGAGTGACACTGCAGTCCCGAGACCGAATCGAATGCAGTCGCTGTCCACAGAAAAAGCGTGTAATGCTCTATGCGCTTAGCCGAAGCAAAGGCTAGAAGGACTGTAGTTTTAAGGAATAGTTCCTTCAACCTACGGATGTTAAAAGCCCAATGGCTGCAATGAGAGAGCTCTTACCCCACTTCCTGGTCCCAGAGCGGAAACGAAAGTGGACATAGGGGATGTAGTCTTTTTACCGAACGATTGCCCGCTCTGCGGGGAACGGACACGGCAATGGCCGCGACATAGACTTCAGTGTCGATGGTAACGATCCACTATCCAGTCTGTGCAGCGGGAAACTCAGAACATACGGTGCAAGTAGTCAGGTCGATATGAGCCGGACTCCTTCACAAACACTCCCATTTGAAGCATACAAACGTTTTGTACAGGGTTTTCGCGCTCCCATGAGCGTGCGAGACTGTAAGGCGCCCCTCTCTGATACCCCTGAAGCGATCACACATGATGGCTCTATAGTTTCAGGTTCGACCTGGAATAGCATATATTTCCTGCCGGGGAACGGCAAGGCGGTGCCTCCAGCACTTCCGTCAAGTCTGGGAACCCAGGCTGGATTCAGGGCGATGAGTATCCCTGATGCTCGCTCCACCCTGATCTCTCATAACACCAGCGGTAACATTCCTTGATCGGAGGAAATGCATACGGGCTAGCTGCTGGTCAGCGTGATGTCAGCGGGGAGTGAAGAACAACAGGCAATGCGTGTTCTCGCTCTGGCGAACAGATCCACCTCCGCTCTCCCTTAAAGATTTATGTATGAAACCACAGACGTGCTGTCGGTGCGAATCAGTACATTTTGCTGGTCCAGCTGTGGCTGAAAATCCTTTAGAGCTAAGAAGACTGCTTCCAGCTCCAGGCGATTTAAGTGCCACTGGCTCTGAGGTTCCAGCTACAGTCCCGAAGCTGGCATTCCCTCGCACACTACTCCCCAGCCGCTGTAATACCCTCAACTGAACAGAGCTGCCCTGCCTGAAAGGCGCAGGGAAGACAATTGGCCGCGGCTCGATCTCGCGAGAGGCTGGATTCATCTCCACGCGATCTCACGAGAGGCAGGCTCTCATCCCACGCGATCTCACGAGAGGCAGG
Source organism: Oxygymnocypris stewartii (assembly GCA_003573665.1). Taxonomy (NCBI): domain Eukaryota; kingdom Metazoa; phylum Chordata; class Actinopteri; order Cypriniformes; family Cyprinidae; genus Oxygymnocypris; species Oxygymnocypris stewartii. The sequence continues at coordinate 3,413,992 of QVTF01006561.1, read as the reverse complement.
GTCTCATCCCCCACGCGATCTCGCGAGAGGCGGGTTCTCATAGCTTAGGGACTCCAAGTGAATAAACAGAGAGTCTATGTGGCTGATAAGCGTATCCAGGGACCGAGCTAAAATCAGCCAATCGTCCATATAGTTGAGGATGCGCCTTCCGCTCGATCTGAGTGGGAAGTGCTGCATTGATGCACTTTGAAAGTGCGTGGGGCCGGAGCAGCCCGGACGGGGGAACAGAGTATTGGAACGCTGTGCTTCTCCCTGACAGTTGACAGCTATTCAGAAAAACCGTCTGAGTATGCGGTGCTATCCGAATGTAAAAGTACGCGTCCTTTAAATCCACGGACGCAAACCAGTCCCCGGGGCGAATTCGCGCCAGGATCTGCTTAGCGTTAGCATCCTGAACGGACGCTTTCCAAGCGCTCTGTTGATGGGTCCGAGATCTAGAATCGGGCAGAGTCTACCCTCTCTCTAGGCACCCCAAACAGCGGCTGGACAAAAACAGCCGTCCCGCCTGTTCGCTGAAAATTGCTCTATTGCTCCTTCCCCGAGCAATTGTATAGCTCTTGTTAGGATAAGGGCATTTCGAGTCAGTGTTAGAGACTACGCCACGCCATTGAAACGGGGTGGTCTGTGTCTGAATTGAAGGGTGTACCCTCGCTCTTATGCAGAGCAGCCAGCGTGAGATTCTCACGCGCTCATGAACTGACACAGCGGCTACAGCGGCTGGCAGCTATAACCCGTGTGGGCAGTGGGTCCGGTCGCTAAGGGGAGGGGCGAGCGGCGGTGGTGACTGAGCGAGGAGGAAGCTCCTCGTGCAAACGTATGCTTTAATGAACACACTTCGTCCCACACATTTTACAATTTTGAGACAGCTTGAGGGCTCCTGCACTGGTCGTGGTGCCTCTTCCCGGGTCTCTTAACTTGTCAGAGAAGACCTCGATCCCGGGGTCTTCTACAACATAGCGGCTGTAATAACTACAGGCTGACTATGCTATACGACCTAATTGAACACCACGTGAAGGGGCGTAAACAACTGGCGTAATAGTCCGGCGGGGAGGCTGATAGGATGCGCCCTTTCAAGGCATCAGGTGACTCCTCGCCTTCGCGCAGTCTTCCACAATAGCGGCTGTAATAACCACAGGCTGACTGCTATACGACCTAGTTGAACACCACGTGAAGGGGCGTAAACAACTGGCGTAATAGTCCGGCGAAATCTGGGAGGCTGATAGGATGCGCCCTTCAGGGCATCAGGTGACTCCTCGCCTTCGCGCAGTCTTCCACAATATAGCGGCTGTAATAACCACAGGCTGACTGCTATACGACCTAGTTGAACACCACGTGAAGGGGCGTAAACAACTGGCGTAATAGTCCGGCGAAATCTGGGAGGCTGATAGGATGCGCCCTTCAGGGCATCAGGTGACTCCTCGCCTTCGCGCGATCCTCTAAGCGGCTGTAATAACTACAGGCTGACTGCTATACGACCTAGTTGAACACCACGTGAAGGGGCGTAAACAACTGGTGTAATAGTCCGGCGAAATCTGGGAGGCTGATAGGATGCGCCCTTCAGGGCATCAGGTGACTCCTCGCCCTCGCGCGATCCTCTACAATATAGCGGCTGTAATAACTACAGGCTGACTGCTATACGACCTAGTTAAACACCACGTGAAGGGGCGTAAACAACTGGCGTAATAGTCCGGCGAAATCTGGGAGGCTGATAGGATGCGCCCTTCAGGGCATCAGGTGACTCCTCGCCTTCGCACGCTTTTCGGCGCAGGGGTGTCATGTGACTCCTCACCTTCGCGCGCTTTTCCGCGCAGGGGTGTCATGTGACTCCTCACCTTCGCGCGCTTTCCGCGCAGGAGCATCAGATCCCATCGCCTTCGCGCGCTTTGTGAATTAGAAAAACATATCCTCTACACACAAGGCGCCGCCGATGCTATCATGTGAATTATAAAAAGTTCACTACACACTGTAGCCGCTGACAAGGGGCTGTTACCATGTGAATTATAAATGTCCTCTACCCACTGTAGCCGCTAATAAGGGGCTATTATCATGTGAATGAGAGGTTGTCCCGATCACACGGTAGCCGCTAATGAGGGGCTATTATCATGTAATGAGAGGTTGTTCCGAACACACGGTAGCCGCTAATGAGGGGCTATTATCACGTGAATGAGAGGTTGTCCCGATCACACGGTAGCCGCTAATGAGGGGCTATTATCGTGTAATGAGAGGTTGTTCCGAACACACGGTAGCCGCTAATGAGGGGCTATTATCATGTGAATGAGAGAGGAGCGATTGTGCTTTGCAAACAGCAGAACGCCGCTCTGAGGCGGGGGCTGCATGCTTACACAGTGGGTTCTTCCGTGCAGCATCTGCGGCGACGTGAGATCCATTTGCTCCCGCATCTGCCCTCGGCTCTCCGCACCACCATGGAAGGGGGGCGTGAGAAGCCGGGCTGATGTCCTGTCCTGCAGGTTCGACGGTGAGAGGAATGCGGACATTCAGTCTGCATGAGCTCATCACCTGAGTCCCGAAGGTCCACCGCTGATCAGAGGGCAGACGGACTACCTTAAGAAATGTCATACTCACCTGAACGCTGCAGAGGAGCAGCCATGAGGCCTGCCCTCGAATGAGCGAACCTTAACCGTGAGTTGTACCATTTTAAGCCATAACCTAGGTTCAGCAAGGTGAAGAAAAAGATTCTGACGTATTGTCGCGGGCGCTGCATTTATACTGCCTCTCGAGCTCGTCATATTTGCATGCTTCGCGACAATTGGCCAGTCATTGACTGGCGTGAGCCAATAGGTCTTCAGGAAAGGTTGGAGGGAAGGAGTTCCCATAACGGAGTAATCTCCGTGATGTCTCGTGACAGCTTGAAAGGGAACACAGATACAGAGGTAAAAATATAAACAGAAAACATACTCTGTAAATATAGCAAGTTCAAAAGTAACGTTATACATAAGGCGTTTTCCTTCGGCGTCGCACCATCAAGCTCTCACTGGATCCGCTCCTCGGCTATCAAGGAGAGGAACGTCTGAACTTCCTCAACAGACAACGACACTGCTATTTTGTGGTTGATGCAAAAATGTGCGTTTGTTTAAACAGAAGTTGCGTCCGATCCTTCGCTGGCTGTGCTGATTTAAATCTAGCGGGTAGGACTGTAGAGGAGGGTCTCGTGTCGCAAGTTCAGTGACGCAGTAATGACGATTTTCTCAGGCCAATCAGTGATCAGCAGAGTTTACACGTCACGTTTTGGTAACGGTACGGTTCGCATGGAACCTCGACCGAAGTGGTACTAAAAAAGTATCAGGTACCAGGTACAGTACCCAGTGGAAAACCCCCCTAAAGTGAACCGTACCGTACCGTGCCCGTACCATGCAGTGGAAAAGCGCCAATAGAGCTCTGGGACTGTCCTGAGAGCGGGTGCTTCACGTTTCAGTTTCTGCCTATAAGCAGGCAGGAGCAGAACGGAAGAGTGATCCGATTTGCCGAAAGGTGGGCGGGGGAGGGACTTGTATGCGTCCCGGAAGGGGGAGTAACAATGGTATAATCAAATAAAATGTTGCGATGACAAAATATTGCACTAAATAAAAAAATGAAATGTTACAAAAAATGTACAATAAGGATGTTGTAATACTCGTAGCATTAATATAAAAATTTGATGTTATATTTGACAAAAATTATAATTTTGAAATGCGGTGATGGTTGAATTGATTAGTTTTTTATCTCAGTATTCCTATCAATGTTGCATCAGGTTCTGTCTGCCTAATAGTAACCCTAGAATGTGATCAAACAGCTTAAAATAGCTGGGCTAAGATATATAACAATTTTAGGACTGCAGATATATGTTATTTCAGTACACACATTATCCCACCGGTCACAATTGTGACCGAACTTAAAACACAATTTATCACACACTTTTCCCCCCAAAAAATTATTGATTATTTCAAAGGGTTACTTATGACACATCATTTGGATAGTTTCATGTCTGGGAAAAATGTGGAATTAAACGGGTTAATCGTATAATTGTGACTTTATATTTCACAACATAGACAGACTGATATATGATATATCATATATGTTTACTGTGATTTTATATCTTATAATTGTGACTTTATCTCTCACAACTGTGACTTTATATCTACTAATTTTGACTGCATATATCCCATTAATTACTTTTTATCTCATAATAGCAATTTTATATCTCACAATATTTCACAATTTGACTTCAATATCTTACAATTGTGACAATATATCTGTCTATGTATCACACAATAGTGACTTTATTTCCATATTTATCTGATTCAATTTAATGTACTTTAAACTACTTAGCCCCAAATGGTTTAAAAACACAAAGATGGCTGTTATTACAACCTACAACCTTATACACACTAAAGGAGTGTGCTGTAACATTGGGTGGGGTTGGTTGTAACATTAGTTTAAATCAATTAGGAATTTGTTATGGTGATTTACACGTTGAAAAAAAATCAGCATTTCTAGATGTGTCTATACGATGATTTTTCAATTACGTTTTAATACTTTGTGAAAGCAATGTAACCGGATGAATGGAAACAAGATAAATATCATGCCTTTTATTTAGCCCTAACATAGGTCTTCTCATAACTTCGCCCACACACAATGATGCATGCTGGGAATAACATTTAGCTGCTTTTGGTGTTTTTAAGTGTGTCCGTATACATCTGTGTGTTATTGTGTAAAGCAGTGAAACATTGATTTCTATTAGAAATTTCCGACCATGTCAGTTCAATGTGGTGGGCTTTTCTCATTCTAGCAATTCCACACAATGGAGGCTAAAGGTTTTATCACAGCACAAGTCAGAGATATAATGAAACTGTCATGTGTACACCCAACCCGTTCTCATCAATCTGCATATAAATAACATGAATTTACAATAATTTTCCAATTGTGTATAATGCATACACCAAAGTCCAATTTTGCGTGCATATGATACGCCAATCCTTCCAATTAAATTCTGTGGAGAGCAGATCCATACAAATACCACGCAGCATCTTCAGCGGCAGTGACGTCACTGTTGAACCATTGAAGGACTTGTTCATCCTCCTTGGCAGCTTCTTCAAGATCAGCATTGGGAGCTTCGAGTTCAAGTTCCCTGTTAATTCCAGCAGCTTTCTGTCAGAATTGGTCAAAATTATGAGATTTAAAAATGTCACGAAGCACAGAAAGAGAGAGAGAGCAAAACTATGTGTAAATGAATTACGGATTACAGTTCGTAAAAATAAGTGATGGCTTTTACAAGAGATGACTTCTTAAAAGAGCTGCTGGAGTATGTGATCTGACGGAACTGCAAGACAGAAAAAAATATTGATTTACAATTTATACAGTACATTTACTTTCTTTAACTACAAATACCACAGTAAAACTACGGTTACTGTGGTAAAACTATTTTAAGAGTTGTGTAACTGTGCTTTAACTACAAATATGCAGTAAAACCATGGTAGAAGGTGGTAAACCATGGTAAATACAAAGAGTAGACAGTAAACACAGTTACTATGGTAAAATCATGAAAATTGTTGTGGTTACCATACCTACAACTACCATAGTAAAACTGCAGTTATGGTGGGAGAAGCATGGTAAATATGTTGTAGTTACTCTGCATTGACTACACATGACATGGTAGAGAAACAGTTACTATGGTAAACATATGGTAAATGTGTGGACTTTTTGCATGGTCACGCTTATCACGGGATACTGGGTTGGCGTATTTGTAGTGCAGCCATCAGCCACATCTAAAAGCTGAAGACCCATGTCACAACATGATTTAAAACGGTGTTATTGATTAATTTCAAACGGCAACAGGTCTATATATATAATAGAAGTTAGCTTAGGCTAATGTCAAAGTTAGGCTAACGTTAGCAGCTGTGTTGACTGAGCAGCCCACTGTTCCACTAGCAACTAATTTAAATGCATACGCTTCCATTTTAGCACATGCTGTGCAACACAGAAATAATTAAAATAATGATCTCATTAAAAACTAAAAGATTGATACCCATTCCTGTTTGAAGGTGTAGGCTATGCTCATCAGGTTGGACTTTGGCGTATGCATTATACGCAATTTGAAAGTGTAAAGTCGTGTTATTTATACACAGATTGATGAGAACGGGTTGGTACTCCACTTGGGAGCTTGGGTTACACCAGCTTGGGTTAGCACATTAGCTGAAGAGCCACTTCAATGGAGACACAAGTACATAATGACTGGTTTTATCATTTCACAGTAAATGTGGTATGGTTTCATGCCTTGTATTCTACAACACAATATTCATGCAATTCGGTTATTTCTGAGTGCAGTTTATTGCTCAAGTGTGACTATCAACTATGTGATTGATTAATTCCTAACACTACTAAGCTGTGAGTCTGTGTGTATGTGTGTGAGTGACTAACCCTATAACCCAATAGATGATTTAACCAATGCAATGTTTTTACTTTTACTGACATATTTCCTATTGAAACAAGTTACACACACCAAAAGCATTGGGCATTCATATTGCTACAGCACCCAGGGAGCAGTTATTAATTCAAGAGTCTCACCTCAGTCGTGGTATTGAAGGTGGAGCGTGTTGGTTATTCACTCCCCCCACCAATTCCTGCCAGACCTGAGACTTGAACCCACAACGTTCGGGTTACAAATCCGACTCTCTATCCATTAGCCGACTCTGCCCTAACCATTAGCCCACCAGGGAGTGATATTCTCACATAGAGTGCATTTGATTGGACAAAACAATTGTTTATTTAACAGTTAGTTCCGCTCCTCTAATTTGACTGGCTGAGTAGCGCTCCAAGAGAATTGATGTATAGTATAACATCTAAATACCAAATTGAAAGATTATAAAAGGCAACAGAGGGTAAAAAGAATGTTTTATGTGTCTAGATTAAATAAAAAGACTAAGACTCTTATTTCACAGTTGAGTGAGGGTTCAAAATGAGGGTCATGTATCATAGGTGTATGTGGTGAGGACTAAACTTGAGTGTACCTCCTTCGTTGTTTTGACTCTACTACCTTTGTCCGACTGTTCAGATATTTAATCAGAAGCACCAAATATGTCATTGTGTGTGTGTTTAGCATTGTGTGTGAATGCTCCAAAATACGTTTCATCTGCCAGCTGTCGAGTCTGTGACAGCCAAACTGGAAACTCTTTGAAGTGTGAAACGCCGGAGCTGAGCTGAATTCAATTATGTGTAAAATGCCCTATACACACACACATACAAACAATAACATCAAATTTCACTGAGTGCTTCGTTCATTGAAAGACAGGCTTCAATGTCAGACATGTATATATTACAATTACTCGTAATTAGGCTGATTAAGCTTATATAAATGAGTATAGATGTATTATGTTAAGTAAACAAAGCATTGAACAGTGCACATGGGGTTCTATAATTTGAGACCAGGAATAAACATGCTTCTATTGCTTTTCTAACTCAATACCAAAAAAAGAAAAAAAGGGAAAAAAAATACACGACTGTTCAAAAAAACAATCTTGAAATGAATGAACAATTTCATATAGTAAGATGCATTACATTTGTCAAAAGTGACAGTAACATTGTTACAAAAGATTTCTGTTTCAAATAAATGCTGTTATTTTGATCTCGGAAAAAAATAATCTTGAAAAAATTATGATATATTCCACAAATAAAATACATTTTAAAATATATCAAATAGAATTTTAATTTATAATAATATATGTTACATTTTATAACAATTTTACAGTTTATAGCAATTTTTGGTCATATAAATACAGCTTTGCTGTGCATAAGAGACCAACTTAAAAAAGCATTTAAAATCTTGTCACACTTTATTTTGAGGGTCAATTATCACCATTAACAAACCATCAACTAAGACTTTTTCCTCAGTAAACTCCAAATGTGCTGCTTATTAATAGTTAGTAAGGTATTGGGTAGGATTAGGGATGTAGAATATGGTCATGGGGAATATGTGATTTATAAGTACTAATAAAATGTTAATAGTAAGCATGCTAATAAGCAATTAATAGTTAATAGTGAAAATTGGTCACTAAACTAAAGTGTTACCAAAATCTTTTGTGTTCAGGACAATTTTAAATGTAAATGTAAATGTAAATTTTGATGGTAGTTTACATTATCAGCATCACAGACAAACACTCACAGTTCACATACATAATTATAACCCAAAACAAATGACCTCTCACAAGTGCAAAAATGTGTTCGTGTGTGTTAGTGTCCATGATGAACAAAAACCTCATTCACCCAGACCCTCATCATCTAATCGTGATAGGAACGCAACAAAACAACACAGGCTAATCAGACGGTGAGGAGGTAAAGGTCCACAAAGGCGAGAAAGACAATCAGCATTAAGAATCCAACAGGCCGATGCAGACGTGATTACAGGGTCTAAAGACCAAATGACTTCATCATCCTCAAGTGGAAAACAGTAAAACCACACAATCTACAGAGACAAAACACATTGTTTGGAGGGCAACATTAGGGCAGGATGTGGAATTACATTTCCCTAAAGATCTGCATGTTTTTAAAGTTGTTTACAAGTCTATCTGGTGCTTTAAATATGCTTTAAGGTCAACCCACACACAAATTCATCAATCATCATCCTAGACGTAGTAGTTTAAAGATGCGTTTTGAGAGATTAAATTAGTGGCAGCAGGGGGACTTTAAATAAAACACAGATAATTCCATTTAAACTTAAAGATAAAATTGTATCGGATTAATCAATGAAAGAATATTAATAATACATAGTTTTGGTCTATTGTTCACAGCCCTACTAGTACCATGGTACAATACATATATGCAAAAAAAAAACAATACTTAGTGCTATAGTATTTTTTGTTACTTTCATGTTAGTGTAATCAGAAGAGCTTTATTGCCACGTGTGTTTGCACTATAAAAATAATAATTTTCTGCATAAAATAAATTTTCTCACCCCTTTTTTTCCAGGCATGCTAGCTTAATGTCTTTCACATACAAAGTCATTGTTAGTTAGATTCTTCATTAAATGTCTTATTTGATATCTGCATTCTGCACCATTTGGCTTTCCATATGATCACAGAGCACTCTGGGAATTACAGTCCCTCTGGAGGTTAGGGCTTGTACTTTTTGTTAGACCCGCCATGGGGTCAATCTGATAGCATCATATCACCTCGTTTTGCTTAATTTTTTTTTATATAGGGTACCAGCGTGCAGAGATTTCTGTACCACATGATGCATACAGCACCAGGTATTTGAAGTTAAGCATCAAAAACCGACACAAAAGCTTAGTAAGGTGAACCAAAAACAGAGTCTGTGTGTGCATGTTTCTTGTGTAACTGCGTATCCTCTGGGTTTTGTTTCATGCCTGTTTAAGCTAGCCAGCATCAGGAGAGCATGCATGAAGTGGTTAGCTTCTCTTCAGTAGATCCCATCAGAGAGAGAGAGAAGAGAGAGAGTGAGTGTGCATCTGGGATCTGGCTTACTTATCACTCACTGGCAGGACAGACCACTCACCACAGGGACCTACAATCATTACGCTTAGTCACTCAGCATGTCTCCAGCTATAAAAACAAATACTCACAAACTGAGGACACATACAACTACAGAAACACATGATAATTTCTATATTACATTGTCATGTGAACCTAATATGGTCATTCTGTGAATGAAGGGGATATAAACAAATACACTTGAAATACTCTTGACAAGACGTGTCTTAGAGGGAAAGTTTACTCAAAAATGAAAAGGTTGTCTTTATTTACTCACCCTCCAGTCCTACACACTGCTATTTGTATATGAATGTTGCTTTTTATCTAATTACATAGTAACCACATATATCACAAAAATACATTAATAAATGAATGAAAAACAAAATCAAGTTTGCTGCAATCTTCTCCAAATGTGAGCTATTAATTCAAGAATAGTGAGTTGAACTGATGAACTGGATCAGTCCAACAATTCTCAAGTTCAAGTTGAACTTGATGACTCAATTATCCAGATGTCAAATTAACCTCAATGGATGGGAATATTATTATGGAATAACAACTTACATTATGGCTGCAAAGAAATGTATATTTTTATTCATGAATGATTTAAAATGAAAACATTTAAACTGTTTTAAAATATATTAATTTCACATTAATGCTGTTCTTTTACTGTTATAAATATAATATATATAGCATTGCAACTGTTTTCAATATTGATAATAATGAGAAATGTTTCTTCAGCAGCAAATCAGCATATTGGGATAATTCCTGAATAATTTAAAATAGCTGAAGTAATGACTGCTGAAAATTCTGCTTTAAAATTGCAGGAATAAAAAAAATCATAATTATCAATAAAATAGTTATAATTATAATTGTAATAATATACATTACATTCATTCATTTAGCAGACACTTTTATCCAAAGTGACTTACAAATGAGGAATACAATAAACGATTCATTATAAAGAGGCAAATAGACACAGGACGTGCTTGCATTGCAAAGTTTCACGCATTGTTCAGAGTCACTAGTTAAAATACTAGCTTTTTTAAGGAAAGAAAGCAAAGTGTTTGTTTTTTTTTAAGATAAAGTCAAGTGATGATGGAAGAGATGAGTTTTCAGGTGTTGCTTGAAAATTTTCAGGGATTCAGCATTCTTGATCGGGGTGGGATGTTCAGTTTGTGAATGTGCAATCCAATATGGAGATGTGCCTTTTAAATGTTTGCATAGAATGTGTGTATAATACCCTGAGGAAGGCTCTTAGGCTGAAACGCATTGGTATTGTGATAATAAAATATCTCCTTATCACAAGTATTGCTGGAATATTTCCTCACATTCCTCTCTTTAGTTGTTTTCATGCACCTTGTGAGTGGTAAAGTTGCACCAGACTCTACCCCAAAGTTCATTCCACCAGCCAGGAACGGTGAATGAAAACGTTCTGGAAATGTTAAAGTAGAATTATTATACTATTATACTATATTATTGCGTAATACTATTATTATTATAAATGTAATAATATTTCACAATATTACTCATTTACTTTATTTTTGATCAAGACTTACACATTTAAAAAATCTCACTGACTTCAAACTTTTAAATGGTAGTGCAAGTTTTTTTAAATAATCTAATCTAATTTCTTTATTAACAAACTGCATAATTGAAGTCTATACATGTACATTCTTGCCTAAAATGTATGAGATTTACCACAAGAGGTGTGATACAAACAGTGAAACGGTTGGAGTTCTGTTAACACTGGAATATATCACACTCCTCTCAGCCAATCAGATTCGAGGACCAGAGAGTAGATCGAAGATAAATCAAGTGGAAAGTGGATCAGTTTGAGGATCAGAACTGTTGTATAAAACATTATAAAATATAATTAAAACATTTAAATATGCTGTTTATTTTCTCATGCAATAATTTGAAGGGGGAAAAAAATCATTCAGTGTACTGCACACTTGGTGAGCTGCATTCTATTCTATTTTGCCTATAATAAACACATTACTTGGTAACATAATTATATCTTAAATAATGAATCTACTATTAAACCTGTTAAATTGTCATTTGTCTATGCTACAAAGCTATACATATGGATTCAAAGGTGTTGGAACGCAGATGTATGAATGACTGTTGTTTCCTTTGAGCTGTTGTTGTGTGGTAAAAAGAAAGACATTTCTTCTTTTGTACTCATGGAAAGTGACAAAATCCAAGTTTGGAACAACATGAGTAAATATATTTCTTTCAAACAGACTTCCTTGGTTATTAATGCCAAACACATGCACTCACAATTAGCAGCTCCCCAGAAGTAATAGCTGCTTGTGAATCCAAGGGCAGTGTGGACTGATTTAATGAAGCCGACTGACAATGTACAACACGCTTATTAAATGACTGCAATTGTGCAGCAGAGAGGAACTTTACTGTAATCCAACCCTGTAGATGCATATGCTCACCTCTGATGTGATTAGCATCGAACCAATGTAGCACACAAGAAAAGTAATTAGTTGCTTTGATGAGGAGATTAATGGTTAATGTTTAATCATTCTGGTGGGGTACGGATGGGTCAAGGTTTTTCATGTTGCCTAGTGCTGTAGGGAATCAGTATCTTACTAATTGAGAAGCCATGTTGTGAATCTCTGTTGTGTAATAGATCTTCATCAGCACAGCCCAGGACAGCCTATCATGACAGGGAAGACAGATAGAGACAGAGGGAGATATTAATGCTTGTGAAGAAACTGCTGACATGTGAAATTGGATTGCATAATCTTTATTTGCTGTTTCTGTGTGATTGCATGTGCATGTGTAAGTGAATAAAGCTTAGTGTCTTACACCTACACTTAAACCTGTACATAGGCCATGTCTTCTCCATTGCATGATTTATGTGCATGTGTGATTGTGAGAGAAAATAAGGAGGTTTTATATCAGAAAACTAAATCATATAACCTTGCCATGCAGCCTGTGCTCTAGGCAACATCCCTGCTGTGTGTGCAAATCACTGAGATAGTCCTCTCGGTGCCTAGAAAATAACTTTGTATAAATGCTATATTGCCAACCTTCTAAATTTAAATAAGAATATATAATATAAATATATATAGAATATTAAATATATGTCAGCTATGGATAAGCATGGACTTTTCAAACTTATCTGGAAAGAAAAAAATGATATACAGTATTTGCCATTATGATATATTGCCAATATTTAATGTGATTTATATATATATATATATATACATATAAATCTGTAATGGAAACGAGATGTCCAGTATACCAAATGTTTTGACTCATTTTATACTACATTGTCTGTATTAAATACATTATATTTTCACTTAACAAATTATTATTATTGTTTTGGTTGTATTTCTAATATATTTGTATTCATATTTATCATTTGGTCAGACAATGTCATATAGTAAATATACTAAATATGCTGTGCTTGCTTTTATCTTGCAAAATTTGTGAAAAACATTACTACAGAATAATATCAGAATAATAACTCCATGGATGGAGTTTGGCTGACTGTTAAATTGCATTTGCATATGCGAAGAGAACAGTACAGTAAAATATGTTAATCCTACAAGCAAATCAAGTTACATGGCAGAAGATTGCAGTCGCATTTGCACTATGAACCACAATGAGAAGCATACAGCCTCTGTGGAGGAAAATACAGAGGAAACTATTAGTATCATAGACCAAGCTTCTGAGGCAGGCTCGAAGCTCTCCCGTTCATCACAAACATCACGATCATCGCGGTTGTCAAGGATTTGAGTTAACATTGCAGCAGCCACTGCACGAGCTCAAGCTATATCAGCACAAACTCATGTACAGTTTGTAAAGAAAGAGAACGCAATCAAACTGGATAAGATTTAATTTGAAATTACTCATAAACTGGACAAGGCTAAAATGGAGGCAGATTTGGAAGTGCTCCAACATGAAAAGGAACAAGCTGCTGCGCTGGCCCTGGCAGAAGAGTGGAAGCAGCCTATAGGAGCAATTCTGGATTGTATTCCCAGTGCTAGCTTCTCTGTGTCTTCACATAGCAGAGTGGAGGGCACCAAAGACTATGTCGGGAATCAAACTCGAGAGGACTTAGATAAGCCAAAAGAAAAAGACATGCAGGAAAAAATGTCAGTTAGATAAGCCAAAAGAAAAAGAAATGCAGGCTAAAATTTCAGTTACAAACGGTGTTCTGAGGCTTCAGACATTAACCGTACTGCTTACAGTCTTTCTAAAATGAATTGTGTACAAGATGTGGGGCGGGGCCGAGAGCCGTGGGAACGGAGCGAGGCCGGTGGAGTAAGTGGTAATGAACGACACCTGCGCCACTCACCGGTCTCGAGTCCCACGGAGGAGCTTCGGAAGGATAAAAGGAGGAGTGACGACAGTGAAAGACAAGAGAGGACCAGGCCTGATTTTAGTTTTAGTTTTGTGTGCGGCAGTCGTCCGTGAGAGGCTGCCGCTTTTATTTTGTGTCGTTCATTATCATTTACTCCACCTGCCTCGCTCCGTTCCCACGGCTCTCAGCCCCGCCCCACTCGTCACATCTATGTTCCTTTTTTTTACTGTGTCTAATAGACATGGACAAGTTCTTTGAAAAACATCTATGACCTATTGTCTAGACTGGTCTTCATGCTGTGTTAACTATGGTTTCACTAATAACAAACATGATATATTGCATAAAGCATCCATATTTGTCCATGCCCATATATATTGTGGTGTTAAGCACTTGAAACGTATTAATTTAAGGTACATTTAGAACAGATAAAAATGTGCTATTAAGTTGCGATTATTCACGAGTTAACTCAATCGTGCAATTAATCGCAATTAAATATTTTAATCGATTGAAAGCCCAAGTTAAAATGATTAATATTGAATGTAGGCTTATGCTGGTAACTCAGCATACATTTCCTCATCAATATAGACTATATGTTTTCACAATTTTCTCATTCTCGTAATTCAAGTTTTTACATGAATGAACCTTCAAAGGGAACCGATTGTCTTCAGAAAAGTTTCGATGGCATTTTCATTTTATCTGATAAAGTATAATTTATGAGCTGAGTGCTGATTTGTTTACAGCCGTTACCGGAGAAACCGCTATATTTCTGATGTTCCAAAAGCACCTCCTACTGGCAGAGAATGAATGGGCATTTTTAATAACCCAGTCTGCAGTTTTTGTTCAGACCAATTTGAAAATCCTCCCATAAAAACCCGTTTTAAATAATATAAAAATGTATACTTCTGACTCATCACTTTTCTTACAAAAAAATGGTTTAAAGGTTCAGTTGTAAGGCTATTTCGTGGTCTACAACATGAAAGAATAAAACTGCCTTCTAAATGAATAAATGTAAATGTAAATGAAAGAATCCCGTTATAACATGTACATGAAAAATGTAGAAACATTGGACTCCAGGAGCAGGGTTCGACAGTATAGTTTTTCCCTAAACAAAACGAACCGTACAGAAACCGTAACTTTAAAACGTGATACAAACTGAACTGTGAAAACAAAAGTTGAACAGTTCCACCCCTAATACATATATATATATATATATTACATATTATACATATATATATATATATATATATTACATATTATATATTACATATTAATCGAAGAGCTCTTCAAGCTCTTCAATTATGTTACTTAGTTACTTTTTATGGAAAGTAATGCGTTACGTTACTTTTGCGTTACTTTTTAAATATGATCAGGGCTTGATTGTTTGTTTTTAATACAATAAGTTTTATTTATAGCAAATGTAAAAGCCCTTTCACACCAAAAAGTGTAATGAATAAACCACATGCGGAAGGAAGAATAAATTCACGTCTGTACTGTAGAACGCAGAAAAAGAAGGTTCAACACTCTTCAGCAAAAAAAAACAATGAAGCACAATCGTTAGTTTATCTAAAGTAATTTTTGCGTATTAGTATGGTTGAACTGGATCATCAATGTCAGCAGCAAACTAGAGGCTGACATTTTTTCGGGAATCCCACGGGTCACGGGAATCCCGTGGGAAAAAATCGGTATGAATCACGTGATTGGGACGGGAGAGGAAAAAATGTAATCGGGAGTGGGCGGGACCGGGAATAGTAATGATACCAACTTTACACACAAGAAATATACCTTTTATATAAATAAACTATAAACTGTATATTTTAAATCTGAACTCAATTCTAGTTGCCCTGTCTCTTTATGCTCTCCTCCTGTTTGCTTTGGTGTGGCTGGTTAAGTGAATGACGCAGTCCGTGATGGACAGATTGTTAACGGCTGGTCTATGTGGTAATGCACTCGGGCAGGACATCCAAACGCTCACCTATCATTCATCAACCTCAAATATGGCTTTTCATCTGAAAGATGTATGTAGTAGCAACTTTACATGGCCGCTCAATATGATGTTAACCTAGAGAAATGTGCGCTACTGAAGTGTTTGTGTGGAAGCGTGTTTGCTGCAGGACAGGCTCCGGTGCACTCACTTGCTCTTAAAATCTCCGTAATTTTTGGTCATACAGATAAAAGTAGCCTAATACATCTTTCGAATCTGTAATACGTTTATTTGTGTGCACTCAGAATAACAACGAAACGTTGCGCTTTTAAGCAAACAGGATGCGCTTTAGGTCTCATGTGAACTTGAGCGAGAAACTCCGTCTTTGAAAAATATATCTATATGTAACACCCCCTCCCGGGTCCACACCACCACAACTCGTTCTTTCTCCGAGCGGGTCTCGAACCCGGGATTCCGGCGCGGGAGGCGGGCGCTCTAACAAGGAACGCCAAAGGTTACAGCCGCTAGAATACCTCTTTTTGAGGTCAGGGGAGTGAGGTTTACACACAGCCCTTACTGGCATACATCCGTTACATATAGAGAGTGAAATGTATAAAAAATAAATAAAAAAACCCACTAGAAGACGTGTGTGTTAGCATTGATGATTTACATGAAATTTAATATGTGCAACACTGTGCATAAGATGGCTTTCAGTTCAATATAACAACAAAAAACTACATTTTGGGTTTTTATTCAGCTAATAAGTTGGGCACGCTGTGATCTGTAGGCTACTATATTTTTACTGTAACTGACAGATTTCGGCAACAAAAAAAAAACAACAACACGGGAGTGGGAGGGAATGGGAGTCATTCTTCCGGGAGTGAAACGGGACAGGATTTCCCCCCAGTTTTTTCGTGGGATTGGGACGGGAAGAGATTCATTTTTGTGGGAGTGGGACGGGAGAGGTTTGAGAATTCACTCCCGTGTCACCCTCTACAGCAAACACATTGGTTAATAAAATGAGATTAGATACATTTGTGTTGTTTAACATATTTAATTATTGCAGGTTTGCGTCATATTCGGAGTTTGCATTTCACTGTTTTAATTCATTTTGATGAATACTGAATCTGTTTTTTGGGATTGGGATGAATTAATACACATTCACATTTAGCCTAGATTAGAACTACAGCAAGCGCGCTGTCAGTCAATAAATGGGAAAACAAAGTAACTGGCGTAACATTTTTGAAATTACTAGTAAATTAAACTAGTCAATTAAAAAGTAATGCGTTACTTTACTAGTTACTTGAAAAAAGTTATATTTTTACGTAACTCGCGTTTCTTGTAATGCGTTACCCACAACACTGAAAACTAATATGATGTTTTGCCACGAAATTAGTCTGATTCCGATGCCACTGCATTCAGTGACTACCTTCTTGTCTTGAAGAGGAGTGAAAATAAAAAGCCGAAGTAACAGACATGATCTTGTCCGGTCCAGTGATCAAGAACGATCCTAAGAAGTATTTCAGGAACATATATGAATCACCACCTTATGACTGGACGTCAGAACTGAGTCAATGGGAAATATCTCTTACTATAAGTCCAACATCTAGGTGTCATGGTCTTCTCAGACTAAAAGACATCAGTGAACAAATGTGGCAAACGTATCCCTTTAAGCAAAAAGGGCGTCCTGTGATTTGGCCTCGAGTGCTTGCATTATCAATCATCAAAATTACATTATGAACCCATGCCTCAAGAGATGTGTTGAATCAATCCAAATTCTGCGTCTTATCAATTTAACACTGTCAATAAACCGCAATCTTCATGCCATAATACATTCCTAAATATAAGTTATCTGCTGCTAGACTTGTTTTTCTTTTTTTTGTGCAACACAATATCCCAAGTAATGGATATTTGCTCAACAAAGATAATAAGTCACTGATTTTAGCCTAAAATAAAGAGATTTAGAAAAACAGAAAATCTCTCTGTCCTTCTCCTCTCTTCTTTCCTTCATTTTTCCATCTGTCTCATTGGCTTCACGCCTCTTTCTTACACTCTTGCCCTCACCCCCTCCGCCCCTTTCCTTCGTCTTCACACCATTTCTGGTTTCAGGGGACCGTCTGCCAAAGGGAGGGACATGCTACAGGAAATTGGGAGGGTGACTCGATAAGGCAGGACATTAATCTGATATGGTTCCTAAGCAACCTGCTGGGTCAGTGAAGAAGTAAAAGTATAGGAGAAAGTGTTTGACATCAGGGAGAAAAAGTGCAGCACAGGGGCGTTGTGTATTTATTTATATTTTTTTGGAGGCACCAGTGACAGTCTTGACTCACAATGCCCCCACTGACAAGACATGACCATCTAATGCATAAATACTAGAGGTGGGCATAGATTAATTTTTTTAATCTAGATTAATCTAGATTAATTTTGGAATTAATCTAGATTAATCTAGATTAAAATGGCTCATTTGAATTCTGCCGAAGGCATTCAGAATATGTGTGCTACCCAAATAATGACTAAAAGTAAGTCTTTGAGAACGGGTTTCTCAAGCCAGGTGGCGCATTAGACCAGGGGCTCATCTCCTGTTTCCAAAATGCATCACAAACTTTAATCTCTTCCCGTCCCAATCCCACGAAAAAACTGGAGGAAAATCCCGTTCCACTCCCGGAAGAATGACTCCCATTCCCTCCCACTCCCGTGTTGTTGTTTTTTGCCGATAACTGTCAATTACAGTACAAATATAGTACAGATCACAGCGTGCCCACCTTATTAGTTGAATAAAAACCCAAAATGTCGTTTTTGTTATTATATTGAACTGAAAGCCATCTTATGCACAGTGTTGCACAGATTAAATTTCATGTAAATCATCCATGCTAACACACACGTCTTCTATTTTTATTTTTTAGACATTTCACTCTCTATAGATATATTTTTCAAAGACGGATTTTCTCGCTCAAGTTCACATGAGACCTAAAGCGCATCCTGTTTGCTTAAAAGCGCAACGTTTCGTTGTTATTCTGAGTGCACACAAATAAACGTAGAGTCTTTACAGATTCAAAAGATGTATTAGGCTACTTTTATCTGTATGACCAAGAATGACGGAGATTTTAAGAGCAAGTGAGCGCACCGTAGCCTGTCCTGTAGCAAACGCGCTTCCACACAAACACTTCAATAGCGCACATTTCTCTAGGTTAACATCATATTGAGCGGCCATGTAAAGTTGCTACTACATACATCTTTCAGATGAAAAGCCATATTTGAGGTTGATGAATGATAGGTGAGCGTTTGGATGTCCTGCCCGATTGTATTACCACATAGACCAGCCGTTAACAATCTGTCCATCACGGACTGCGAGCCTCTAGTTCGAAGACTCGTTCTCGCCCCCTACAGTGCAATTCGGCTAGGTATACATCCGCGCTAAAATATCAGGGTGAAAGTCATCATAGCTTGAGTAGTATAGACCCAGCTCCCAACCCAACTTTGAGAATAGATTAACGGCGATATTTTTTTTATCGCCGATAAGAGTCTCGCGTTAACGCAGCACGTTAACGCCGATAACGGCCCACCACTAATAAATACATTTGAACAACTTTGAAAAAAAGTTTTATTAATTTTGCATTTAGTTCACTAATGATATTACCATAATGTGTTGGTGTAATAGTACAGTATTTCTTTAAAATGACCCAGGTCCAATTCGTAACAACTTTTTTTCTCATGACATGAGTGTAAGGAGAACAGAAGTATCAGTTTAAATAACATTTAAAACATGGACTTGACTGACCAAGTGTAGACATGGGAATGTGTGATTTATGACACTGAGACACTTTTTGATCGGTAAGGAATAAATTACATTTTAAAATATTTATTTTAAATACTATTAATATTTTACATTATTGCTGTTTTTAGCATTTTTGATCAAATAAATGCAGCCTTGGATAATCAGCTAATTTCATATATATTTTTTATATTGTCTAATGTTGAATTCTACACATTCACTGATACACTGTTAATATTTCAAAATGTATAAATGATGCACATTATTTCAGATGAACTGACCGATATACAGTGTTGCCATGGATGACAGTGGTGGAGCCATGTAATAAGATGAGCTAATGTATTATGAATGGACATGAATAAAAAATGGGACAATAGAAAAAGTATAAATTAATATTAACCTAGATTTATAAATGCTGTAAAAAAATGTTGCTTTGTTAGTTCGTGAAATGTTAACAAACTGAACCTTATTTTATGTGTAACAGCACATTTTACCAACAATAACTCTGCAACTTAATTATCAAAGATACTTTTTATGGTAATTGCATTTCAAATCTAAGGGAGGATGTACTTATTTCAGTTTAGTCAGTCTCTCAAACACACACACAAAGAATGAGATTTGATTAATGTAAATTAGTGATTTGACTAATGGAAATGTATTTAGGTTTCTGAGCAGTGTACTTTTAATAAGAGAGATGATGTGAGGACAGGCTGTTTGTTTTGACGCTCATTAACACGGAGAATCTGCTGCTTTTGGCTTTTAAGTACCAAAGGGCACCTAATCGCAAGCAAACACTTATGTCAACATTTTTGAGAATGCAGAAAGAAAAGTTAAGTTCTTTCAAATATATATATGCAGAGGTTTACCCAACTGTTCTCGCTAATTCCTCCAGCATCTCTCCACCACCAGCTCCACCTCTTTTTCTATACTATATTTATACAACTGTATCAATTGCTCATGCTCAACCCTATCCATGACCAAGATTAGTTTAACTTAATAGCTCTCAAGGGTTGTATGAACATTATCATTAATGAAACTTAAATTCTGTCATCATTTAAGTGCTGGTCACTCTTCCCCACGGAATACATCAAGCTTCATAAAACAACACAAAAGCATTATATTTAAAGGCTTCTGAAGTCGTATGATAGATTAGTGTGAAGAACAGACTAAAATGTAAGTTTATTTCTATTCTCTTGTAATCATCCCCTCCAATGAGCTGTGAACTGCTGCACCTGGATCACTGAATCAGTGAGATGAACTTGAGAACCAGAGCATTTAAAATCACTTAGACAGTTTGTGAACTAATTAACAATAAATAGATCCAAATCAAACATTACAAAACAATTTAAATGCACATTCATCATTGCTGATAAGAACAGCTAAGGTAATCGAAGCAATACTAAATTAGGGATTTTCAGTCTGTTTCTCACACTAAGGCACTAATGGTTTCCGAAGATTTGGAATAGACTGCAGAAATCTTAAGAGGCTATTGTCTGTCCCAGACTAAAATGCATTTAACTTCTTCACATTTTGATTATTTGTCTGTTTGTTTATTTAACAGGGACAATACACTAGGCATTGCTACACACAGAGAACCGATGCCGTGTACATAGGGCATATAACATAAAGCTTGCAGCCCTCGTCCCTGGTTAGACTTTTACATGAAATCAAAACAATCAAATAATAAACAAGCACAATCATCACAAGAAACAAAAGGAGTACAAATAATCATATATACAGATAACTGTGTGTGTATGTGTTGTATATATTGTCATACCTGAGCCCAAATGCAACTTTATACAAAGTCACAACCATAAAATGTAAATCAACCTGCATTCCAAAAGAAAATGTAAACTAAGCTGAACTTCAGCTGAACTTTAGCTTCTTAACTTCTAAACCTTCTAAAAAATGAAAACTGGTACTGTTATATGTGAAGTTTGCCAATCCTCACCAATGACTGCTTTTATTTGAGTAAGTATAGTGTCATTTCATGCCTGCTACTATTTAATACTTGTTGGATTTTTTCATAATTGCATTTGTGTGTGCGATCTAACTGTTTATTATTTTGCTCTAAGGGAGTCGTATAATTGTAAAGATTAACAGAAAGAGTCATTACAACTCATTAGCATGAGGGAAACCAGGAAACTTCATGCTGTTTCTTTATTAGACTAAATTTTGTTCAGATTAAGCCTCTGACGCAGGCGGTCTCTTGTTCACACAATCCCCCCATTCTTCTCCTCCATTCATCTCTTCATATTTTAACATGCAAGCACTTTGTTACCACATCAAAGGGATCAGCTTGTCAAAGAGTGTAATCCCAAATACCGGCTCCATCAATTTGTGTGTGTGAGAGAATACTCAGTAGTGAAAATGCATATTTAAAAAAAATATATTTTATTTATTTTATTTTTGTTAGCAAATGACCTACTGTTTTTACATTGCTACTGTATCTGTGTGTGTACAAGTCATGCACATTATAAATGTGCATTACAGAGTGAGAAATGCAGTAGACGGGCTGTATGGTCAGACAAACCCAGAGGAGTCTCATCCAAAAGGTCATTTAACACCTTACGGAAATCTAATGTGACTTTGCATTAAAGCAAAGAGCCTGTGGATAGATTTTGACATACAATATCAAATGTGTGTGTGTGTGTGTGTGTGTGTGTGTGTGTGTGTGTGTGTGTGTGTGTGTGTGTGTGTGTGTGTGTGTGTGTGTGTGTGTGTGTGTGTGTGTGTGTGTGTGTGCGTGTGTCCGCGTGTCTGTGTGTGTGTGTGTGTGTGTGTGTGTGTGATGTAAAATAAAACCTGTGATCTGATCAGTATGATATTACATTAAATTCCACCTCATTAGCACCCATGTGAAAGATCGTTCTCCATTACAACACACACGGGGACAACGGCAGTTCTCAACATTTTAGTTTAAAGGTACGGTTGCCCTTTTTTTACCATTCACTACCATTATTGTCCTTTGACATTTAAAACCAGCAACCTTAAATGTTATATTTACAAGCTTTGCTTCAAGGGAACTAAATTAGTTCTGTCAAACCTGCTAAAAAGCAGAGAAAAAGTATTGGACCCTGTTTGCAAATCTACTAAATGGGAAAGACCTTTTTCAAGCATTTTAAAAACAGCATATGGTTAATCTGCATATTTAATGTAAACTGGCCAATCATCGTTTTTAAGGTGTGAAAATTTAAAACCAGATGTGAAATGCAGGTGGAAGTGCTTCCTAGTGGAACTGCAAGAAAAGTAACTGTAGCAATTCTGTTGATATTATTGATGTTTTTTGTTAATCTCTCCTTATTTGATGATGTTCAGCTACTATGTTTACCACATGCTACCCAGCAGGCAGTCCTGCTCATAGTGACAGTGCATGTGTCTGATTAAATATGAGCCTGGCACTCAATTAAGATATTGAAGCTCAAA
Source organism: Oxygymnocypris stewartii (assembly GCA_003573665.1). Lineage (NCBI taxonomy): Eukaryota > Metazoa > Chordata > Actinopteri > Cypriniformes > Cyprinidae > Oxygymnocypris > Oxygymnocypris stewartii. Next base: position 3,391,070 of record QVTF01006561.1, on the reverse strand, counting down.
ATATGTGATGCACACACAAACATACACAAGCAACTTCAATGTGAAAAAGACAGAGTAGCGCATGAGCGAGCAATGATGTACTCGTCATGTCCAATCAAAAGCCCTTCTCGGGCAAATCACAGCCATAACAGGTCCAGCTGACATCAATGTCATTTCCTGATTCTGTGACCTAAGAAGTCAAGGTTTAATGGGTTAACATGGCCCCAAGCATTTAGCAGCAAAAACCAATATATAGCCTACATTCCTGATTTAATTCAAAAAGAATAGTTTGAAATTTCAACGTCTTTCATGGAAATTTCATGGAATTTCCCTGCTCACCAAACTTACTCCCAGAACAGACGTTTGTGGGAGTGCAGGAAAGAAACAAAAGCCATTCGGCACTTTAGAAGGCAGTGGACCATCAAAAAGATTTTGAAATACATTTCAAAGGGGAAAAAACTTACATGCAGTTGCTTTGAGGTTAAACGACAGCATTTGGGACCAGTATTGGAAATATGAAGGCATAAAATTTAAACTTAATATAGACAACTTAATATCACCTTAAGATCATTCACATTAAATTGTCTGTTAAAACTAATTATGCATTATTTGAGCTGTGAAGAATTTTTTTGTAATATGTTCCATTGAAACTGTGAAATCAGATATTAACTTTACACAGAAATGTTTTGTACAGTAAGTGATTTTATCCCCCAATAATAACACAATTTTTAACATGCATATTGTTTAAGTATTGTGAATATATTGTTAAAATGGTACTGGATTGGTCCATTCACTTCCAATTTAAGTGCCACATTTTAACCAGAATAAAATCTTTTGTTCTTTTTTCTTTTTTTTCATACTAATTTAATTTGGTAATGCTGGTTGATCTTAACTTTCTGAACCAGATATATTTTAATTTTTGACATTTCCTGAGCCTCAACCCATGTGCTCCTTCTCAGCTCCTGACCTTTGTTAAAAAAGTGACTTTAAGTGTGATATCAATTAGTCCAGACAGCTTAGTTGGAGGTGAGCACCATCCGAGACACTTAACGGAGCAGACATTAGAAACAATGTAATCAGGGAATGAGAGGGACTTGACTTTTAACGTCTCCTTTGTTAATTCAACAAATCGATGAAGACCTGCATAATTAAGCATAAGAATACCAGAACAAAAATCAGTGCAAAACATATGCAACAATGAAAGCGAACTCCGTTAACATCCACAAAAAAATCTAGCTAGTTCTGAGGAAAGCTCAAGCATCATTTTTTAGATGTCACTCATTTTGATCTAATGCAAATGAATTCATACATTTTAAAGTTCAGCTTCAGTGTGCAAAGCTATAGTGCTTACATATTTAGTGCCAGAAATGATCAATACATAGTTAACAGTGCACAACATTAATGTATTGTTTATATGACATAGCTATGCATAGATTCCATCCTCTTTTGTGTTTCATGTCTGTAAACATCCATCAGTAAAGAAAGCCCTAATGACTCAGCACAGAAAACAGAGAGATATCGAGAGAACAGAGGCATGAAAGAAGCACACTTTAACCATAACATCCCACTCTCTCTCATAATGCATCTTTAAAATGGCTTAAAAGTCTGCATTTGTCTTTGTATTAAAATTGTGTAAGCGAGAGAAAACATTAGAGGAAAAAAGACATTCGCTGCTCACATCATGAAAGCAAGTATGTGTGTGTGTCTGTCTCCTTGCACCAAGAGGTGAGTAATTAGAAACCATAATATACCTTGTCTCTGTACTCACATGACACGCTCACTCTGCTCTGAAATCTTTAACCAGAACTGTCAATCACTCCATACACACACATTCAGCTTCTCTCCAGACACACGTCCTCAAAATACCAGAAAAACAGACCTCAGAAAATTACTGGTAAACAAAGTCATCTTGATTCTTTTTAAACATCTAATATTAAAGAATTGGCCGTAAATTACTATTTAACACCTAAGGCACCTTTTAAGCCGGGCCAACTATTAGGAAAATGGGTGATAATGAGACAACCGAATGTACCCATGGTGAGAGAACAAAGCATACGGCTCTTTGAGAGTAATGTTTTTCTAGTCTTGTGTCTCTAGTGCTTTCTTTCTCTCTCTTTGTGTCTTTCACTCTCTCTATTTCTCTCTCATATAATACATGCTGCAATTTATAAAAATACTGAGCCTAGATTCTTTAAAATATTTTAAATAAAGAGAAGAAACTTCCATTGTATCGTTTATGTCGCTCTTATAAAAGGCGAATTATTTTATGATCTTAAATTGCTTTGATAGTAAAATGACAGCTGTTTTCTGCCACAGAAAGAATCTGTCAGATATAATATGATCAAATGAATATGATGTTTATTGGAATGGGGTCAGAAATGAAATTCGGGACAAAGTACGGTGTCAAAAAGGACGTGTGCTCAAACACCCTATTGTTAATGTGATAAGTGACACATTGTGTTTGACTTTATAGCAAAACCATGTAAAATCCAAGAAGGCCTTTGTGCAACAGTGATCCAGCTGAGACGAAAGCCATGAGCTCTGTGGGAAGCACCTCCACTGAAGCTGAAACTCTGTGTAGCTGTCTCACTGCTTTCATCTTGCTTCTTTGATTTGTGCTTTCTGAATGACAAAGACTTCAGACAGTGACAATTGATATTATTTTGCAGCTTCTTTCATCATCAACCCACTTTCACGTTACAATTCAAAACAAAAGAGGTCATATCACTTATTTTTTATGAATAAGCAGTAAAAAATGTAATTATCTTATTGGTATTTGTTCATCTGGTACTATGCATACTTTCCCATAATTTTTTAATATTTTTGGGATATTAATACAGACAGCAAAATATATTTACAATTATCTTTTGTATCATTTTTGACCATGGTTATAATTGCTATCTTTAAATAACTACTGCCCTCGTGTGGTTAACAGCCCTTAACACAGCTTTGAGTAATCAGCTGTCTGCAAAAAAACGTTGTGCTATAAATGTCTAATATATTTGGAATATTACTAAACATTATCAAATCAAATTAAACAACTTGTTGCAGCTTGACACTTAAGGGATAGTTCACCTTCAGTTTTTGGTCCCCATTGGCTTCCATGGTATGGAAAAAATGTCAACGGGGACCAGCAAGTGAAGGGGAACTATCCCTTTAATAAGCTTTTGAGTGCAGTACATGTTCTGAAATGGTTAAAATAATTGGTTACAATAAATACTAAAATATACTGGGTAACTCTTGTGACAGTTGCTTGTGAAAACTGCTTGACCTTTGATGTCAGTGGCTGCAGATGGGGTGAAGATAAGACAGTGAAGTGTCCATACGAAATATTATTAAATATATTATATGAATAAAGGTTATATGACCATGTGACTTGTGAAAGTTTAGTAAACGTTTAAGCTCACTGAATTATAATTTAGTGATGGTCTAATTAATAAAGATCTCTCAAAAGATCTTCTCTGCTGTTACTTCTTCCTGATGTTTATGTTAATCTCTGAAGCTCACATCGATCCTGTAAAGAATCCAGTCCGTGGTCTTCTGTCCAATTGCCATCAGAGATCGCTCTCCCATTATACTGACTCTCACACCCTACAGACTGTTACACCAAAGCCACTAGAAGGCAAGCCTGCAACCATTAGCCGAAAAAGCGTAACGGCTAAAGCTAACGCTTCCAGTCTGGCAGTACATAGGAAAGGAGACCAGAGGCCGTTATTTTTCAATGGATGTCAATGGATGAGAGGCTTCACTACGCTGAATAAACAGCTTTTTAGACTAAACAGCTCATCATTTATTGAATCGACAGCCTATCTGCTAATCTACAACATGTTTTACACTAAACAATACTTTTGGATTTAACTATTTTTCAAGTTTACCACGAAAAAAATGCTGTTTTATAAGAGAAGTCACTTACTTTTTGTGACAGGTGAGATTCAGCTTACGCATTCATTCCTATGGTATCCATAAATGACCAATGACTGTTGCACAACTCTGACTGAAATTCTATGACATCAAGGCTGTAATGTGATTGGTTATAAAGCCACACGTGATCGAAGTTGACTGTTACGCTCTCTCCAATAGTAAGTAATACAGACCCTTTCATCTCCCTATATTAAGAAAATCTCTGGTTACACATCACCCTGGACTACATTTCCCATGTTCCATTGCACCAATCACATGCTCACCTGAAAGCTATTTCACACACTATATAAAACGCTACCGGTTACTATGGTAACCTCGGTTCCCTGAGAGCGGGAACGAGACATCACGGAGATTTCTCCGTTATGGGAAACTCCTTCCCTCCAACCTTTCCTGAATACCTATTGGCTCACGCCAGTCAATGACTGGCCAATTGTCGCGAAGCATGCAAACATGACGAGCTCGAGCGGCAGTATAAATGCAGCGCCCGCGACAATTACGTCAGAATCTGATACTGAACGCCGCTTGGCTGAACGAGCAGCGATCACGGCTATCACCGTGATGTCTCGTTCCCGCTCTCATGGAACCGAGGTTACCATAGTAACCGGTAGCGTTCCCTTTCGAGCTGTCACGAGACATCACGGAGATTTCTCCGTTATGGGAACGTTATTCAATCCCGCCGTGAGAGAGGCTACGGTCAGCCTGTACCAGTTACACAGCGCGATAGCATTCCCACCAAAACTGCGCTCATAGGGCGGGCTCACAGCTGATAGATGGAGATAAGCCAATGAGCGCCTACACCTCAGGTATACTAAATTTGCATATCTGGCAAGTGACTACATGTGCTGCGCTGAGAGCAGGGCAGAACACATCCAGCCATAGCAGTATTATAGGAGCTATACAGAGTTAACTGTGTTTGAGCAGCATACCATAACATGACCATGTCCGCGGCACTGAACTCAGGGCCGACAAGAAACACCTCATAAGGGCTGCGTAATGTACTATACAAACACCTCCTAGAGGGCTGCATAATGTACTGTACAAACAGCACCTCCCACAAAAGGTAACGTTAGCAACATGAATTAGTTACTCACCGACCGCTCTTGGGAGGCTAAGGACTGAACGTCCAGCTTGTAAAACCTGGCGAAGATATTCTGTGAAGACCACCGGCTGCCAAGCAATATCTTGAATACACATACATCTCGACCACGCTAGGTGGAACGATAGCCCTCAATGTGCAGAGGGAATTTCCAAACCTTGGGTTGTATATGCCTCCGTGATAGCGTCCACAATCCATTGTGACAGACTTAGTTCCGATACGGCTCGGCCGTTCGCACACCACCATAGCACCCAAAAGCTGGATCGATTGCCGAAAACTGCTTGAACGGTCAATGTAAAATCTCAAAACACTGACGGGGCAAACTGCAGTCTGGGCGTCCGCACTCTGTGAGGGCGATGATTTAGTAGCAAAGACTGACGGCGAACCGTCTCCGTCCTTTCGAAGGGGGTAGACAGTGATTTAGGCACATATTCCAACCTCGGCCGGAGAGTGACACTGCAGTCCCGGGACCGAATCGAATACAGCCGCTGTCCACAGAAAAGCGTGTAATGCTCTATGCGCTTAGCCGAAGCGAAGGCCAGAAGGACTGTAGTTTTAAGGAATAGCTCCTTCAAACCTACGGATGATAAAACCCAATGGTTGCAATGAGAGAGCTCTTACCCCACTTCCTGGTCCCAGAGCGGAAACGAAAGTGGACATGGGGGATGTAGTCTTTTACCGAACGATTGCCCGCTCTGCGGGGAACGGACACGGCAATGGCCGCGACATAAACTTCAGTGTCGATGGAAACGATCCACTATCCAGTCTGTGCAGCGGTAAACTCAGAACATACGGTGCAAGTAGTCGGGTCGATATGAGCCTGACTCCTTCACAAACACTTCCATTTGAAGCATACAAACGTCTTGTAGAGAGTTTTAGCGCTCCCATGAGCGTGCGAGACTGTAAGGCGCCCATCTCCTCCGATACCCCTGAAGCGATCACACATGATGGCTCTATAGTTCAGGTTCGACCTGGGATAGCAAATATTTCCTGCCGGGGAACGGCAAGGCAGTGCCTCCAGCAGTTCCATCAAGTCTAGGAACCCAGGCTGGATTCAGGGCGATGTAGTATCACTGATGCTCGCTCCACCCTGATCTCTCATAACACCAGCAGTAACATTCCTTGATCGGAGGAAATGCATACGGGCTAGCTGCTGGCCAGCGTGATGTCAGCGGGGAGTGAAGAACAACAGGCAATGCGTGTTCTCGCTCTTGGCGAACAGATCCACCTCCGCTCTCCCTTAACATTAGCGGTTCCGGATCATCCGAACCGACTCGGGGTGCAATCTCCACTCTCCTAAGGATTTATGTACGAAAACACAGACGTGTTGTCGGTGCAAATCAGTACATGCTGCTGTTTCAGCTGCGGCTGAAAATCCTTTAGAGCTAAGAAGACTGCTTCTGTCGTGGCCCAAAGAACGAGAGATGGATTCCTTCATTTTAGTCAATGAGGCTCGAGAAGCAGAGTTCCAGATGTCAAATTTAGACTTATTAACCAATAACAAGTCGAGATACGGTCGCTGCAGCCACCGCATCTGAATCTCTGTCTGTCCGCTCATCCATTTTATGCCACCGACTCGGGGTGCAGTCTCCACTCTCTTTGAGGATTTATATACGAAACCACAGACGTGTTGTCGGTGCGAATCAGTACATCCTGCTGGTCCAGCTGTGGCTGAAAATCCTTAGAGCTAAGAAGACTGCTTCCAGCTCCAGGCGGTTTAAATGCCACCGGCTCTGAGATTCCAGCTACAGTCCCGAAGCTGGCATTCCCTCGCACACTACTCCCCAGCCGTGAGCCGATGCATCCATCGTGATCATCTGGCACATCTGGGTTGCGTCAGAGCTTCGATGTGGCCGCGATGCGCAAACCTCCCGAAATCCACGCCGTTCACGGGACTCGAGATTCCAGCCATAGCTGCAGCGGGCGCATGTGTAATAACGGATGTAATACCGCTGAATCCACCACCTCGGCTCGATCTCGCGAGAGGCGGGATTCATCTCCACGCGATCTCGCGAGAGGCAGGCTCTCATCCCACGCGATCTCACGAGAGGCAGGATCTCATCCCCCACGCGATCTCTATGGCTCCTTCACGTGGTGTTCAACTAGGTCGTATAGCAGTCAGCCTGTAGTTATTACAGCCGCTTAGGGGATCGCGCGAAGGCGAGGAGTCACCTGATGCCCTGAAGGGCGCATCCTATCAGCCTCCCAGATTTCGCCGGACTATTACGCCAGTTGTTTACGCCCCTTCATGTGGTGTTCAACTAGGTCGTATAGCAGTCAGCCTGTGGTTATTACAGCCACTATATTGTGGAAGACTGCGCGAAGGCGAGGAGTCACCTGAGGCCCTGAAGGGCGCATCCTATCAGCCTCCCAGATTTCGCCGGACTATTACGCCAGTTGTTTACGCCCCTTCACGTGGTGTTCAACTAGGTCGTATAGCAGTCAGCCTGTGGTTATTACAGCCGCTATTGTGGAAGACTGCGCGAAGGCGAGGAGTCACCTGATGCCTTGAAAGGGCGCATCCTATCAGCCTCCCAGATTTCGCCGGACTATTACGCCAGTTGTTTACGCCCCTTCACGTGGTGTTCAATTAGGTCGTATAGCATAGTCAGCCTGTAGTTATTACAGCCGCTATGTTGTAGAAGACCCCGGGATCGAGGTCTTCTCTGACAAGTTAAGAGACCCGGGAAGAGGCACCACGACCAGTGCAGGAGCCCTCAAGCTGTCTCAAAATTGTAAAATGTGTGGGACGAAGTGTGTTCATTAAAGCATACGTTTGCACGAGGAGCTTCCTCCTCGCTCAGTCACCACCGCCGCTCGCCCCTCCCCTTAGCGACCGGACCCACTAGCTGCCAGCCGCTATAACTGTGTCAGTTCATGAGCGCGTGAGAATCTCACGCTGGCTGCTCTGCATAAGAGCGAGGGTACACCATTCAATTCAGACACAGACCACCCCGTTTCAATGGCGTGGCGTAGTCTCTAACACTGACTCGAAATGCCCTTATCCTAACAAGAGCTATACAATTGCTCGGGGAAGGAGCAATAGATCAATTTTCAGCGAACAGGCGGGACGGCTGTTTTTGTCCAGCCGCTGTTTGGGGTGCCTAGAGAGAGGGTAGACTCTGCCCGATTCTAGATCTCGGACCCATCAACAGAGCGCTTGGAAAGCGTCCGTTCAGGATGCTAACGCTAAGCAGATCCTGGCGCGAATTCGCCCCGGGGACTGGTTTGCGTCCGTGGATTTAAAGGACGCGTACTTTTACATTCGGATAGCACCGCATACTCAGACGGTTTTTCTGAATAGCTGTCAACTGTCAGGGAGAAGCACAGCGTTCCAATACTCTGTTCCCCCGTCCGGGCTGCTCCGGCCCCACGCACTTTCAAAGTGCATCAATGCAGCACTTCCCACTAAGATCGAGCGGAAGGCGCATCCTCAACTATCTGGACGATTGGCTGATTTTAGCTCGGTCCCTGGATACGCTTATCAGCCACATAGACTCTCTGTTTATTCACTTGGAGTCCCTAAGCTATGAGAACCCGCCTCTCGCGAGATCGCGTGGGGGATGAGACCCTGCCTCTCGTGAGATCGCGTGGGATGAGAGCCTGCCTCTCGTGAGATCGCGTGGAGATGAATCCAGCCTCTCGCGAGATCGAGCCGCGGCCAATTGTCTTCCCTGCGCCTTTCAGGCAAGGCAGCTCTGTTCAGTTGAGGGTATTACAGCGGCTGGGGAGTAGTGTGCGAGGGAATGCCAGCTTCGGGACTGTAGCTGGAACCTCAGAGCCAGTGGCACTTAAATCGCCTGGAGCTGGAAGCAGTCTTCTTAGCTCTAAAGGATTTTCAGCCACAGCTGGACCAGCAAAATGTACTGATTCGCACCGACAGCACGTCTGTGGTTTCATACATAAATCTTTAAGGGAGAGCGGAGGTGGATCTGTTCGCCAGAGCGAGAACACGCATTGCCTGTTGTTCTTCACTCCCCGCTGACATCACGCTGACCAGCAGCTAGCCCGTATGCATTTCCTCCGATCAAGGAATGTTACCGCTGGTGTTATGAGAGATCAGGGTGGAGCGAGCATCAGGGATACTCATCGCCCTGAATCCAGCCTGGGTTCCCAGACTTGACGGAAGTGCTGGAGGCACCGCCTTGCCATTCCCCGGCAGGAAATATATGCTATTCCAGGTTAAACCTGAAACTATAGAGCCATCATGTGTGATCGCTTCAGGGGTATCAGAGAGGGGCGCCTTACAGTCTCGCACGCTCATGGGAGCGCGAAAACCCTGTACAAAACGTTTGTATGCTTCAAATGGGAGTGTTTGTGAAGGAGTCCGGCTCATATCGACCTGACTACTTGCACCGTATGTTCTGAGTTTCCCGCTGCACAGACTGGATAGTGGATCGTTACCATCGACACTGAAGTCTATGTCGCGGCCATTGCCGTGTCCGTTCCCCGCAGAGCGGGCAATCGTTCGGTAAAAAGACTACATCCCCCATGTCCACTTTCGTTTCCGCTCTGGGACCAGGAAGTGGGGTAAGAGCTCTCTCATTGCAGCCATTGGGCTTTTAACATCCGTAGGTTGAAGGAACTATTCCTTAAAACTACAGTCCTTCTAGCCTTTGCTTCGGCTAAGCGCATAGAGCATTACACGCTTTTTCTGTGGACAGCGACTGCATTCGATTCGGTCTCGGGACTGCAGTGTCACTCTCCGGCCGAGATTGGAATACGTGCCTAAATCACTGTCTACCCCCCTTCGAAAGGACGGAGACGGTTCGCCGTCAGCCTTTGCTACTAAATCATCGCCCTCACAGAGTGCGGACGCCCAGACTGCAGTTTGCCCCGTCAGTGTTTTTGAGATTTTACATTGACCGTTCAAGCAGTTTTCGGCAATCGATCCAGTTTCTGGATGCTATGGTGGGTGCACGAACGGCCGAGCCGTATCGAAGCTGAGTCTGTCACAATGGATTGTGGACGCTATCAAGGAGGCATATACAACCCAAGGTTTGGAAATTCCCTCTGTGCATTGAGGGCTATCGTTCCACCTAGCGTGGTTGAGATGTATGTGTATTCAAGATATTGCTTGCCAGCCGGTGGTCTTCGCAGAATATCTTCGCCAGGTTTTACAAGCTGGACGTTCAGTCCTTAGCCTCCCAAGAGCGGTCGGTGAGTAACTAATTCATGTTGCTAAGTTACCTTTGTGGGAGGTGCTGCTTGTACAGTACATTACGCAGCCCTTATGAGGTGTTGTTGTCGGCCCTGAGTTCAGTGCCGCGGACATGGTCATGTTATGGTATGCTGCTCAAACACAGTTACTCTGTATAGCTCCTATAATACTGCTATGGCTGGATGTGTTCTGCCCTGCTCTCAGCGCAGCCCATGTAGTCACTTGCCAGATATGCAAATTTTGTATACCTGAGGTGTAGGCGCTCATTGGCTTATCTCCATCTATCAGCTGTGAGCCCGCCCTTCGAGCTCTGTTATTGGTGGGAATGCTTTCGCGCTGTGTATCTGGTTCAGGCTGTCCGTAGCCTCTCTCACGGCGGGATTGAATAACGTTCCCATAACGGAGTAATCTCCGTGATGTCTCGTGACAGCTTGAAAGGGAACGCTCCGGTTACTATGGTAACCTCGGTTCCCTGAAAGCGGGAACGAGACATCACGGTGATCGCCGTGATCGCTGCTAGTTCAGCCAAGCGGCGTTCAGTTCAGATTCTGACGTATTGTCGCGGGCGCTGCATTTATACTGCCTCTCGAGCTCGTCATATTTGCATGCTTCGCGACAATTGGCCAGTCATTGACTGGCGTGAGCCAATAGGTCTTCAGGAAAGGTTGGAGGGAAGGAGTTCCCGTAACGGAGTAATCTCCGTGATGTCTCGTTCCCGCTTTCAGGGAACCGAGGTTACCATAGTAACCGGAGCGTTTTGTTTGCACGTATCACTGTGTTAGTGATAGCAACTCTATGGAGCCTTTCCGTGTTTCTAGTCCAATCTAGTCTTAGTATCTTGGCCTGTTTATCTCGTCTTGTCAGTCAGCCGCCTTCCTTGGCATTATCGCCTGTCTTGGTTTAACCATTTGTCTCGCCGTTTCGGACTCTGTTCGCCCCTCATCTGGATTATTGTCCTTCTGTTTGGATTTTCCGTTCGCATTGCCCCCAGGACTGTGGTTGCCGTTGATCGACCCACGCTTGTTTACTGGACTGCTCCTGTGACTTGCCCTCTATATTCCAGGTTAACCAATGTTCAACCCTGCTTGTGTATGACCATGGATATGAAAAAAGCCTTGAACGTGGATCCGCACATCTCCTCTTCTGATCACTCCATAACAGATCCGTTCTGAAAGAAACTTTCTCTGTCTGCAGGATGTCATGTTTCAGGTTACGGACAGCTTAAAAAAGTAACAGGTAACACAGGTGGATCAGTCCTGCTGCCCGCTCCTGTAATAACCCTCAATCTACAGTCGAGACATTCATCTGGCTCTACTATAGAGAAAACCAGTGGACTAAAGTATTTAAAGATAAGAAATACAAGGACAAACTGACACTGTTTAATCAAAGTTCTCCGGTGAATCGGTCTCTGCTCATTTCTGACCTCAGAATGAAAAATTAAGGGGAATATAGGTGCCAGACTTCATTTACATTTAGCAGATGCTTTTATCCAAAGCGACTTATTTAATCAGGATATACATTTTTTGTCAGTATGTGTGTTCCCTGGGAATCGAACCCACAACCTAACGCAATGCTCTAACCACTGAGCCACAGGAACATTTCCTTTACCTGTGTTCCTTTACAGACATTAACTTAACCCTCTATTTGGCATGAATTTTTATTTTGGATGGAAACAAATATTTCATCCCATTTTTTTGGAGCTTGGGAGTCCCTGATGTTATTTTAAACATCATAAAATTTACATAAAATGTGGGCCCACCCACCTCCGAACCAGATATATTTTTTTTGCCTCAGGGCAACACTGTGCTACAGCAAGGTTTTATATATGTGGAATATGGAAAACAAGCAATATACGCATTAAAAGTTGTATTTTGACCAGTCACATCATGTCTACTCATTTATCCCATAATTCTCTATGGCATAATATTAATAAAACTCCACATTCTTTGAGTTTTCTAAGCCTAAAAGGACTATCCCATGTCAAGAAGGCCACACCCACTTTAGACCCTCAGAACAGACATGTCATGTGATATTATATGTGTATATATATATATATTATTATTATTATTATTATTTTTTTTTTATTATTATTAAAAAGGTCCAAACAGGTAGTTTGTTGCCTGAGGCCAACACTATGCCACAGAGGGTTAGAAATAAAGGTAAGTGAAAACATTTTGCCTGAAATATGTATCTTTCAAAATGCAGTAGATATTTGTTTTTCATAAATAGTGCATTTTGCATATAACAATTATAAATGTGTTGTCAGTGTGTAATCTGGATCAGAATGAACAGACGATTAATGTGACGGGACGCTCAGGAGAGTCTGTCATTCTGCCCTGCTCATGTACTGAACTACAAGCTAAACCAAAACAACTTACATGGACATTTACTCCACTACACAAAAACAAGCTCTGAAGAAATGTACCCTCATGAACAGAGCGAGAGACACACGGGTCGAGTCAAACTGTTGAATAAAACCTCTCCAGGAAATCTGTCTCTACAGATATCAAACCTGAACAAAGAGGGCCAGAAATATTATAGCTGCTCTGTCTCGTCTCAACACGTCAACATCAGACTCAAGGTATATTTTCTTAGATGTACTGTTGTTGTGACTTTTAACATATTCAGTATATAATTCATGAAAAAATATGAACTGTTAGAAGATGAAGTTCTAAGATAATATATTGTTTATATTATTTATGTAATTTTAGAATCACATTCACACACTCCATACAACAAATTAACCTATAAAACAAACAGAGAAACCTACAACTAAACAATCAGAACAATTAGAAAAACAACTTAAGTAACAGCCTGTATTGCTTTAAAGATGATTTCATATGTTTATATTGAATTTATTTTTACTATACAGAGTTTTCCCACAGTCTATATTCTGCTGTCAGTGCTTCCAGTAGTGTTGTTACTGGTTGTACTGGCATTGATCTACTGGAAATGCAGAGGTACACAAACACAAATACAGTACATGTGAGGGTAATACCACAGTACACATAGAAATGAGACTGGCTTCTCAAACCTTTGTTTTTATGATGAAGTTAAACAGCTGAAGTTGATATTTCACTTAGATGTTTACTTTCTATGAAGAAGAGATGTCCAAAAGACAATCTATGATGGACTAGTGCTAATGTGTAGTGAAGTGAAAATAAGTAAATTTCAAAAATTCACTGAAACACATTCAGGAAATTGCATAATGTTAATACTGTATACATGCCATTAGATGAGATTATTAGAGTTTGAGAGCTTGCACTTGTGTGTTTACAAGTTGAATAAAATAAAGAGCCGCATCTGTATACATGTGCTGATTATGTCATCTCTTTCTTTAGGCTGATGTAAATCCTGAGAGTGTAACTCAAGGAAAAATGTGGTCAGTCGGTGTAATCCATGTGCATAAATGCATATACATGCAGCTATTATATAACCAAATATATCGGTCTTTTTCTTTCTCTGCAGGATGATGTGACCTATTCTTCTGTTGTCTATTAAGACTGCAAACCAGCACACATACAGACTGTCATGGCAGATCACTCAAATAAATTAAAAATATACCATTTTAGGGGGGCCAATTATGTAACAAAGCTGCATTTTGTTTCCTATTATTATTCTTAATATTATTTTTTTAAACATTTAAAACTTTGTGACTGTAATGTGAAATTGTGCCAAATGATTTATGCAGATAAGTTGGAGGGATAAGTTACTCATTTACTGTTTTGGGATGGATGTTTTGTGTGGTTGCCCAGTCAGGAATGTTAACACATTAAGCATGAGACCTGCACAGTTAACACCGTTGTAATGCTCTCATGCCACACATCCGTTTTCTCACGCAGTGAAAATGCTCAAAGAAAAGCAAAAGCACTGCTCCGAAAACGTGATTCGAAACACCCTTGTCACGTGACCAAGGCGATTCGAAGCATCGGGGCGTGTCACAAGTGTTTCAAGACGTGGCATACCTGCCGATTCTGCGTTTGATTGACAGGGTCGGGAACAAATCACACAATTGCACATCTGTCTCAACCTAACTCCCACAAAGCAAAATTGGAGTTAACGCATCTTCACTTCGCTTCGTGTTTTTTTGTGAGAGGATTTTTTTCAAAGGCTGGTGAAATTCTATGTAAAAAAAAAGAAGTAGGCTAAGTCCATAAACAGCAGAACAATTACAACACAACATACCTTATAATTCGTCTATTCGCTTAACTGTTTCTTTGTTGAGTCGACGCTGATTCAGAGCAATACTTAAAAATGACCACTAGGTGTCACCGTAGAGATGGGTGCCGAAATGTTTCGAAGCCTCAACACATTTGCTTCGACTGCTTCAGTGTTTCACGAAGCCTCGCTCTGCCCACTATGGAAAGCCAAATGGTTCAGAATTCGCCTGGTTTTCACCGCCGTGTGATTATTAAAACGCCGTTTTCATAACGCCGCAAGGCGTTAAATAAGCGCCGTTAGGCGATAAGTTAACGGCAGACGCCACCACGCGTTAAAATAACGCCAGGCGCCGACCGACGTTAAGTTAACGCTACACGCCACTTAAGATGCAGATTTATTCGCTTATCTACATTGACACACCTCTCATGGCTACGAGGAATCTACGGCAAGTCTGAGCACCCAGTTTGCTACAGCGCGAAGATGGCAAAAATTGTTTTAAACACTGTATACTGTGTAAAAGTGTAAATGCACATGAATTTTGTTCAATAAAATAAACAAAATATAAAACAAAATAAAAAAGGTGTATCTTAACAAATACCTTTTGCACAGCACAAAATGTAATTGAAAGAAAATATATTTATTATCCCATGACATATGATAATAAACTAATAGTAAAGTGCTCAGAAAAATATCCCTTTTATAGCACCAGGCTCTGTTTTTAAAATTAGCACTTTATACGGTCTTTAAACTAATAAACTAATAGTGAAATGTTCAGAGAATTATGGCTCACAGACTGGCATAAAGTTGGCTTGACGTTGGACGTTCGATATTCGCATATTTAGGGACCGTCTCTAAAGTTACATGCGATATTGGTATACATTTTTCTAACTTCAATACCATATGAGCAGAATGACTTACATTCATAAAAACAACTGTAAAATGTACATCTAGGTATCAACTATAATGCGCACCTTTTACATTTTTTATATTTATTAAAATAAAATGTAAATAATTTGTTTTCAGTAACTTTAGAGATGGTCCCTAAATTTGCGAATATCGAACGTCCAACGTCAAGCCAACTTTATGCCAGTCTGTGAGCCATAATTCTGTTTTTTTCTGGGGGTTTTTATTAGGTCCTCATATATCTGTCTGTCTATTTATCTATATGTAAATACTTTAAAGAAAATATAGTAATTAGCCCTATAAATCAAGTTAATTACACAATTTGCATCACTGTCTGGTACGGAAACTGCTGTGCAGCAGACCGCAAGACCCTCCAGCGGACAGTGAACACCGCTGCAAAAATCATTGGTGCCCCTCTCCCCTCCATCCTGGACATTTTCCTTACACGATGCTCCAGCAAAGCAAAAAGTATCGTGGAGGACCCCACCCACCCCTCCCACAGTCTCTTCCAGCTCCTACCCTCAGGTAGACGGTACCGGAGTATCAGAGCCCGCTCCGCCAGACTGCTCAACAGCTTTTTCCCCCAGGCTGTGAGAGCCCTGAACTCACATCACACCGCCCCTCTCTGAAACCCCAAACAACACCCCCCCCCCCCCCCCCCCCCCCCCACCTTACCACATCTCAGGAAAAAACTGTTAAACTTTTATCTCTGTGGAATTCAGGTGAGCGGGCCTGCACAAGCCACCTGTAGCAACACCTGTAGCAACACACACATGCACTAGACACTTTCACACACCATTGTGTGTCCATAATCCCACAAAAGACTGACTGTAATATACGACTGTAATGTATGTATGTTTACTGGCTCATGCACCACAAATCACCTTACACTGTTCCCCAGCCAGCTGCTTGAATGTCTCTCTTTTGCACATGTACAGTATTTGAAGTCATCTGCACAGTTGTACAATTTGTATTTTTTGTACAGTTTGTATTTTTTGTTTCCTGTTTTTTAGTTTATGTATAGGTAACCACTTTTATATATAGCATATGTATAGTCAAAGCTGACAGTAGGTTAGTTTGTGTATAGGTTTATACTGTTTTACTTCGTGTTGTATATCTGTATTTATGTAGCACCGTGGTCCTGTGAGGCACGACATCTCGTCCCACTATATGTCCACACATGTAGTGGAATGACAATAAAGCTCAACTTGAACTTGAACTTGACCTTCACACACATTTAAACCATGACATTATAATAACAAACTAATAGTACAATGTTCAGAAAAATATCCCTGTTATAGCACACAGCGGATTTTTGAATTGGGTCATATGTCTTTAAACAATTTTAGAACTTTAAATGAATGCTATACTGAAAATGCATGCAATGTAAATCAATTAAACGAAGTTATAAGTGTGTTTACACTGCAAAACAAAAGCTCTCCTTGCCATCTTCGCGCTGTAGCAAACTGGGTGCTCAGACTTGCCGTAGATTCCTCGTAGCCATGAGAGTTGTGTCAATGTAGATAAGCGAATAAATCTGCATCTTAAGTGGCGTGTGGCGTTAACTTAACGTCGGTCGGCGCCTGGCGTTATTTTAACGCGTGGTGGCGTCTGCCGTTAACTTATCGCCTAACGGCGCTTATTTAACGCCTTGCGGCGTTATGAAAACGGCGTTTTAATAATCACACGGCGGTGAAAACCAGGCGAATTCTGAACCATTTGGCTTTCCATAGCCCACCACTAGCTATCACTGAAGTCTGTAGATGCGAGAGCGCGCGTCTGGCAGGAGCGAAGTTCACGGCGCGCTCCCGCGCTTCTGGAGATCTCCGTGCCGTCTCCGCCTGTCCACCCTAAACGCGCTTTGTTTCGTGGGACAAACGCCATAAAATGGAAAGGATATATAGGTAAGATCTTAAGCTAAAACTATAGTTGCCAAGGATGTTTTAATTGACAAATAATATGTGTATAGCCTACTTAAAGGAACATGTGATCATGTAATAAAAAATATTGGTGTTGCATCAAAAAGTAGGTGAGTCAAAAGTATTTTCAAACAGTGACTGAAGATTCATATAAACAGGCTGGCCGTTTTCTTTTCTTTGAATTTAATGAAATTAAAATGCATCTTCTTCGGTCTGTAAGACCCACTGATTTATTTGGAATAATGCTTTCCTTTGTTTCAGTGGAGCTCCAATATTGCACTGTGAATAGTGCGAAAATGTTTATTTATGTGTTGATGCATCCATTATGCCATAAACATCAGCTCCTTTAGACTTTCTGTAGTAAAATAAATGATAAAAATTGTTTAGGCCAATAACTGATAATTACAGTTCACACAATTCTGTGTTGGTAATGCTTTAGCAACACTTTAACTTTAAAAATGTATCTTTTAAAACGTTTAAATCTTTAACATATATAATGCAGAACAGATCACATTGGTGTCCAAACATTTGAGATCACAAAATGCTTCTGTTTCACCTGCTTTTCTAATTTTGGATCAAGTTCAATTAGAAATTATAATGTCAACAAAGCAATTTAAGAAAATTGTGTAACTCAATACAAATATAATTATTTATAAAAATTCAATTAGATTATACATTTTTTTGTGCAAAGAATTCACATGATCCATGTCATTCACTTGAAGCTTTTTGTTTACCACAGGATTATGTAAAAACCTGGGCAATGGTCTCACATTTTTGCACCCCACTTTATATCAGTATAAATATAATACTGGATAGATATAATTACTCAATGTTTATCGTTCACCCCTTTATAAACTACTATAACATCCATAGCTTCCTATAATGAAACACCAGACGTATAATGTATATTGGCTTAAAAACACAGCGTAACTCATAAACTTATATATAAATGTATCTTTTAATTTTAGAAATTGGTGTTTGCCGAAAATAAAACAATGAAATATTCCGTCTCTTCCAGCTTATTTAACAAAAATGGCAAGGCACCCACACTATACACATACGGCAGTGTATTGAGATTGATTGATTGATTGATTGATTGATTGTCAGTCAAATAGCAGTCTTGGGCTATGTTGCAACAGAGTATTTCAAGTTTATACTGTAGATCATTTCAGGCTCATTTCTCAGTGCTCCAATTGTCACTCCAATTGGTGGTGAAATGTATTTAATTTACATAATTATGTCTTTATATTTAAACTCCTTGGCTACGCATTAGCTATCACACTAAAGTCTGTGTGTCTAAAAAATACAGAGTTTCTGTATCAATACAAAGGCTTGTTTTTTTATTCTCTCACATAGTGTAAAGTTTGTGATAACATAACTGTTTTAGTGTCCCCAAAAAGCATTGTGTTTGTCAAATCCGTAGGTTAATGCAGTGTCTCTGAATGCCAGAGTGAATCTGAATTGGTGCCTATGTGAAGTGCACAGAATGATACGGCCAGGGGAGTTCAGATTAATCCGATTAGGGAATTACGGCATTCCAAAATATAATTTCACATAATCATCTCATCGAAATGCTACTTATCATATGTCATAACAGCTGTGTTCAAGAAGCATTCAATCACTAAACAGACTAAATATAGTTGGGATTATGAACAAAAATGTTTTCACTGATGTAGTTGTTAAAATTACATGAAAGACTGTGGTGGAAATCAAAGCTATATCTTCACAATACTCAAGGCTTTTCATGCTCAAATTGAAATATTCAGTCCTCTGGTTTTGACTAAAAGGGTAAAGCAAACACAATACACATACAGTACAGCAATAATGACAGTGATACACAGCAAACACATGGTGGCACATAAACTGAGCAGGTTAATGACTGACTGATCAAAGGTCTGATGGGTGTCACCCTTACAAACACACAATTACATACACAGGTACACAAAATACTCCTACGTTCGTTTTTAACATTTTTATAATCATAAAAACAACAGTTTGGCTAAGTATCCGAGAGGCCCTGAAAAGAAAGGATGAAAGGACAGTCTGAATGAAGCTTTACATATTCAATTAAAAATACTCTAGATAAGAGGCGAATGATCAAGATAAGCATTATCTTTGTATTTAGTGAAGCATAATGAGAGTAAATTCAAGGAAATGTTTTCAACAAGACATTATTTACTCAACACGTCACAATAATACTGAAGTATAATTATGATGCTTTTTATTCACTATTTTGGGCAACACAAATGTAAAACTAAGCTGGCTTAAATTGCTCTGGTGTAACTAGACATAATGCAAAACTTCATAAGTATTTCAGATAAATGTATTCTTAATAAGATAGATAGATATATGAGTTAGACCAATTATAAAGGTTATTGATATAAAATGGAAGTCTCATCTTTATTTCCTCAGAATCGTCTAGCTTTTGCAAACTCCAGCCAAACAACGTTCTGACAATCCTCCTCGTTGTTCTTCATCTGTAACAATGGAGACGGTGGTGATCGTGGCCATAGGTGTACTCGCCACCATCTTCTTGGCATCAGTTGTGGCGCTGGTGGTTGTGTGCCGTCATCGTTACTGCCACCCTCCGGACTTCCTGCAGTTTGACTCCAAGTAATTTCTTGAGTGTATAAGTCATGATCTCATTCCCACTCACTGAGGATTAAACAGGATCACCATTTTGCATTCCAACATTTCAATCTTAGCCATGGAAATAATGGAAATGTGTTTTTTTAATAACTGTGTTTTCTCTGTATTTCAGACCCACAGTGGATCTGATCGGAGCGATGGAGACTCAGAGTGAACCGTCAGAGCTGGAGCTGGATGATGTTGTCATCACTAATCCTTACATTGAGGCCATGCTGGAGAACGAAGACTGGATCGAAGATGCCTCGTATGCTTTCTCTCCACATTCATCCTCACAACCATGATATTTTATTAATAAGAATATTCTGGTTTTGACACTTATATCTGATATCTCTTTTTCTCTCAGGGGTCTTGTGTCTCACTGCATTGCGATTCTAAAGGTAGGTTTCTATGCACAAATTTTGCATTTTCAAAACATAAATCTGCATGCATAATAATTACACTACTGTTCAAATGTTTAGGATCAGTAAGATTTTTAAAATGTTTTTGAAATAAATATATTGTGTTCACTAAGGCTGCATTTATTTAATAAAAAATGCAGTAAAAAAAAAATTATACTGTCAAATTACTATAATTCACTATATCTGTTTTCTATTTGAAAATGGAATTTATGATGCAAAGCTGAATTTTCAGCATCATTCCTCCAGTCTTCAGTGTTACATGATCCTTCAGAAATCATTATAATATGCTGATTTGCTACTCAATAAATATTTATTATTACGAGTATTATTATTATCTATTCAAACTTTGTGTTGCTTATTTTTTGGAAATGGTGATACATGTTCTTAAACAGAAAGTTCAAAAAAACAAAAACTCTTTCAAAAAGGTTTTTTTTTTTATCACTATAGATGTTTTTTACTGCCACTTTTGATCAATTTAATGCATCATTGCCAAATTAATGTTTTATTTATTTTACTCTTACTGCCCACAAACTTTTGAACAGTCGTTTAAGTATAATAGCACACAGCACTTTTGCTTTGGTTGAATGAAATGGGTGTCCTTGTTCTGTACAGATATGCCACACTCTCACTGAAAAGCTTGTTGCGATGACAATGGGCTCTGGAGCAAAGGTCAAAGCACCTGCCAGCCTCAATGACATCATCACCGTGGCCAAACGCATCAGCCCAAGGTAAACAGTTTGAGAAGTTGATATGACACATCTGAGAGTGTGTGTACTGATGCTGAACTATTTTGTGCCATCACAGGGTGGATGACGTAGTTCGATCTATGTACCCTCCGCTGGATCCCATTCTTCTGGATGCCAGGTAACTCCTTATGCTTGCAGGGACTATTGCATGTTTACGTTTCTGCAAGGAAGTGCATTGACTTAACCAACTTATTATTTGGACAGGGCCACAGCATTACTATTGTCGGTCAGTCACCTGGTACTGGTGACACGAAACGCCTGTCACATGTCTGGCTGTCTGGACTGGATTGACCAATCACTGCATGCAGCCGAGGATCACATGATCGTGTTGAGAGAGGCGGCTTTAGCATCTGAACCAGAGAGAGGTTTGCCAGAGAGAGAGCTGTCAATCTGAGTCACTCTCAAAACTGTGGCAGATATACTGTATATACTGTGCACACATTATTCAAGAACATATGCATATAAAGAATATGATATTTAGTGGACAATACCTCTGCACATCCATGATATGACAGAGAAAGGCATCTTAGCTTAGCCTTGCTTTCAAACATTTTCCTTCTCACTCTTTCACTGCATTTCATTTTTATCTCTGTTACATTCCAGTTTAATCGCTGGTCATACTGTCTGATATTTCCTCATGCTGGATTTATATGTAGATGCTAGTGCCAAATATGTCTGAGACAATCAAAAAGAAGAATGTATAAACTAAGTCCCAAAAAAATGCTAATTGATATTGCTAAGTGTATTAGCAAAACAGTTCAATAGTTGTGATCATCCTGTCTGATATTTCCTCATGCTGGAGTTATATGTAGATACTAATGCCAAAACAATTAGATAGTCAACAAAAATTGGTTTTGTTAAATAGTTTATTCTGTAAACCAAACAAGGTCTATATTTGAGACTACATAGTTTATTGTTTTAATCAAATACATTTTTCATACATTATTTACATATTTTCATTATTAGCATTACGATTTATGGTACATTTTATGATGTTTTTGCTTTTTATTTCTCTCTCTAAAACTACACCAAAAATATTAAGAAGCAGGAATTATGGTTAATTTCCTTTTTTCCAGTTCAGTCTTCTTTGCAGATGAGTTTGTAGTCAATTCACAACTTGATGTCACTATTGTACAATCACGTTCAGTTGATATAGCACTGTCGTAATAGTATTTTTCCTCGTTTTTCTTGTACTCATGTTGTGTTTTTTTTTTGTTTTTACATTTTTGAACAAAGTCTCCTATGCTCACCAAGGCTGCATGATCCTATTTGATCAAAAACACTGTAAAATCAGGCAGTAATTAGGTGAAATGTTACAATTTATTTGAGGATTATTTGATGAATGAAAAGTCACTTTTGATCCATTTAATGGATCCTGAACAACCATTCATTTCTTAAATAAAAACAGCACTAAACCCAAACGTTTGAACAGTTAACTAGCTGGTTGTGAACAGTTTGCAGCAAGTACAACTCACTCACATTCTTTTGTCCATATTCTATCTGGCATGTAATTTTTCACCAGAGTCACATGAAGTCTAAATCCACACTAATTCCTTCCCTCAACCCCCAACCACACTTCACATTTTCAGCAGCTACACACACACACACACACACACACACACACACACACTCGGGACTCTGTCATTTAATGTATTGAATTCAGTTATCAATCATGTACTATTCAGTTTCAATGCTAAGAATATATTGCAACATTCCTCTTTTAATTTCCTCTTGGAGCAATCTTGTTACTGACATTTATTGGTTGTTTCTCTATTTGTTCTTTGATTCTCAGTCTGTTTATGTATTTGAGATTTGTAAAGGGGAATAAACATTTCACAGTGAAATGATGTCATGATATTTTTATTTTAAAATAAACATTACTAAATTCAACTGTAAGTTCAGTAAAACAATCAGACCTCTATTCACATGTGCTGCTTTGTGTAGAGAGACAAGGGAGGGATGAGAAACAGCTGCAATGGAGGAAGGGGAGGAAGAAAAGAAAAACATGACAGCTATTTCTCAAAGTTAGAGTAAATAGTTCTGTCTAGCTTTGAGTAGAAAGCTTTTGGCCAAAACGAGCGCTGGACATTAGGCATTAAACACAGCAGCAGACTGAAAAGAAGCAGAGAAAGGACACACACTCACACTCACTGTTTAACACACTCACAGTTACACTGTACACATGAGTGCTATCAAGAACGTCATCTTAACACATCTTTTAAAATGTTGCTTCTGTTGAGCGTAGGTCAGAGTGCTGCAGACACTCAGTAAAGCCCTTTACTTTTCTTCAGGTCCATTTTCTGTAAATCTGATAGACAGTTGAAGTCCTTCAATGTCATTCCCAAAGCAACCTAAAACAAAAAACAGGGAAGTTACTTAAACCTCACCTGCTATGTCTTTTTTATTATTTATTTAATATCCTGTTGGACTTAACAGTTAACTTATATTACTTGATATTGATTAGCCGGCATTGAAAGGCACACAGATTTAGTTTTCAGTCTGCCAGGAAACCAAGTTGTGTTCATAAGATATTCAGAGTTATGTTCAAGGCACTTAAAAGTTTTTGTTTTCTTTGCGCAATAACTATTCTTGTGTCTTCGTAAAATTATGGTTGAACCCCTGGTGTTACAGTTATTTTACCGATCGCCTAGCTATGTTTCTGGACATGGGAACATTTCAGTTGTGTTGCTGTCTATGGAGGGTCTGAGAGCTCTCAGATTCAAACTAAAAAATCTTCATTTGTGTTCAGATGATGAACAATGTTCTTGCGGGTTTTGAACGACATCAAGGTGAGTAATTAATGACTTAATTATTTTTTTTGGGGTGAACTAACCCTTTAACTGTAATTTGTTGCTTTACATGTCAGTAAAGACAATTTTAGATTAAAAACTGTGTAAAAACAACTAAAGACAGTGGAAGGCTGCTATTCAGATCCCTTTGAAGCTCATCTTGTGAGTCAACCGAACTGTAATCTATATTATGTTTTAGTGTTAACACCTTGAAATCATGCTGAGATAGGTAGTTCTCCAGGTGTAAAGGATCCACTCCTTCAGGTAAAGGTCTCTTCAGCAGATCCTCAAGGAGAAACTGGGTTTTATTAAGGGCAGCTAGAGCATCCTGCACCAAAGTCAGCTTTTTATCCACCGTGCAGTCCTGGAAGAAAATGGAAACAAATATTTAAATTACATTTCAGTGTAAATCATATTCCTCTGTACATGCAAATGTATATGATGATGATGATGATGTGTCCTCACTCACCTGTACTTCCTGGGCCAGTCTCATCTCCCATGAAGGGAATATATTAGTAAAGGTGAGAGGCTCTGCCCCTTCATCAATAAGATACGCCATGGGTGGCCGTATGGGATTCCTCTCTGAACACAAAACACCAACAATAACTAACAAATCAAAAACAGAATACTTTCTAATATCCATTGCCCAGACTCACCTTTGCAGTACTGTAAAGCAGTCTCCATGGCGCACTTCTTCTCTTTGTCCCAGTTGGGGCGCTGTGAGACTGAAGATTCACAACTTTGCCATAAATACACCTCCAGATAGTTATCCAGCAGGAGCAGTGCTGCCAAGAGAGTGGTACAACACCACAGCAGTGTGAGAGAAAAATAATGCATATTATATTAAAATTTAATTTTAAATTTTGTCTGTCAACTTTCTTAAGTAGTAAACACATTGCTTTAAGTGTAGTGTTAAAAACTTTTTATCTGCACTTGTGCTTCTGTGTCCAGTATGTGAAATTGCTTACTCTCACCTGGATGTGGCACGGCATATAACTTCTCCTGGAGGAAGGGCATTGCTGTAATGACACCATTCACGTGGGAGGGGCTAATAAGCTCCTCCCCTATGAAAGTTCCTGATTGGGCACTCAGGTGATAAAGGCGGGGGGTAAAATTAAATTTACCAGGATCTAGAAGGAATAAAATTAATCTCTTGTGAAAAATGGTTGCAAATGTTCATTGCATAACGAAGAGTAACACGTTCGCATGAGATTTAGCATAGTTTGTTATACATCACACCTTGTAGCATGCAGTCATATGACTTTCTGTCCTGTGGTCCAATAGCGTTCCAGAAATCTGCTGGCTCTTTCCCCTCCTCCACTTCCTGGAAATTCATAAAGCTGCCATTTCTCAGACTCAGCTCAGGTGGGCACCTAAACATCACATTAACCACATTTACATTTATGCATTTAGCAGACGCTTTTATCCAAAGCGACTTACAGTGCATTCAAGCTATACATTTGTATTGTCAGTATGTGTGTTCCCTGGGAATCGAACCCACAACCTTTGCGCTGCTAACGCAATGCTCTAACCACTTAGCCACAGGAACACATGAAATCAAGCACAATCTGGCAACGTGCATCTTTCATTATGTTCAAAGGTGTTTCTCACATTTGTGTGAGGCATTGGACAGTCTGCTTGGCCACCTGACGAGCTTTTCTGTGGACTTTGCAGCCATGCCACAGGGAGATCGCCCCCTGCTGGCTGTTCAACAAGATCAGTGAGCCACGGGACCTCAGACTGGAGCAGGAGCACTGTACCTCCAACAGACAGCCCTCCACCGGGATGTCACCCCTCACACAGAACAGACGCCAGCCTCCTGAAACACATACCACATATATGACGTCAGATGTATTAAGTGGATCCATAGTAGGGGAGATGATTAAATATGACCAGACCTGTGTCTCTGCTTTGTTGTGGCCTATAAATGACCATTCCTCCCTGGAACAACTGCAGAAAACAGGGCGGCTCCTCCCCTTCTACTACGAACACCTGAGAACTACACTGATTAGTCAGTGCTGGTGACACGTCCCGCCCACTGATATTGGAGTTCCGCCCCTTCCAAATGAAAAGAGCAGATCGTTCCTGACCTGTTGCCATTTGATCCCCTGTGAAACAGTACAAAAATTTACTGACACAAATAGAATATTGTCAAGGTGATATTTTACATTGATTGTGTAAAAGTTGGAGCTAATCTACTGTTTTTAAATAAATTACACAACTATTATAAAAATAAGCAAAATATATACATTTTCAAACTTTTCAATTTTCAAAAATGTAAATGTGAATGTAAGTTCTACAGTATATACACAGTATAGATACAGACAGAGCAAATTGATTTATTATTACGTTTTAAAGGTTTAGCAAACAAACAAAAACACAGTATCATTCATATTATTGTATTACTTTCAAATAATAATGTAATATTATTAAATAATATATAATCTATTATTTTATACAATACAATATATAGCCAAATACGGTTGATATTTGTTACTTTGTTAATTTTGTTGTTGAATTTAACAAATAAAGTTTACATTTATTTTTCTAGAAGTGAGCGTTGCACTTTTTCCTCAAGCAATACTATTCTTATAATTCTAAATTATTGTTTTTATTATTATTATACTTGTATTCTTAAAAAATCAAGAGAGTAGTCTAAATAATTATATTCAGAATTATTTCTAAATAAATTCATTATTCTATTTTAAAGTTTTAACAAACAATACATTTTTTAAATAAATATTAAATATTAATATTAAAAATAAATAAATAATATTCCCCTTGATTATATTTACACCTGGTTCGGAATCGCTGCCATAACATATGTAGAACCATTCAGTTTAAAAGGTCAAACCCACACAATAACTCACCTAAGGCTGTGAGGCTGTACGTCCAGCGTACAGCATATGTGCTGCCCTCATTGAACTGTCCCAAGCTCTCTGGGGAAACCTCACACTCCTCACCCTCTGAAATAAGCCACGCTTTCACTGCAAGAGTGACTGTGTCCCGTCCCCTTCGTACATCCACATCATCCAGAACACTCTGTGACACCCCTGAGAGACAGACTCCACCGAAGAGAGCTCTGGCATCACATGACCACTGATCAGCCGACACTGGGGTCTGGAGAAAAAACACAAGACATTACTGAGCTAGAAAGAGATAATATATGAAATAACTTAAAAGTGAAAACCAATCACCAGAGTAGAGTAAGAATTTAAAGAAATGCTGAGGTTTTGTGTTCCTGTGGCTCAGTGGTAAGAGCATTGCGTTAGCAGCGCAAAGGTTGTGGGTTTGATTCCCAGGGAACACATGTACATGTATAAAATATGTATAGTCTGAATGCACTGTAAGTCGCTTTGGATAAAAGCGTCTGCTAAATGCATAAATGTAAATGTAAAATGATGATGGAATCCATAAGTATAAAAGAAAAACATATGGCATGTTGTCATAATAACTCGTGTATATCAGTCGCCTCACCTTCCCCTCCTCTTGTATAGATGGATCAATGCTATTTTTGTTCACATTTGTCTGTTCAAATGAGTTAGAAAACTTCTCTTTGAACAGTATCGTCTCGTTTTGGTCAAACACACGGCCAAAAAGCGCCCAGTCTGGTCGTCCAATACCCTGCCTGAACACACAAATTAGTACATTTGTTTGTGATAACAAGTAATAGGTTATGCAACAGGGTTTTCCACTGACTGCTTTCATCTTAAAACTCATATGTGACCCTGGACCACAAACCAGTCTTAAGTTGATTCATACATCATCTGAAAGCTGACTAAATATTCTTTCCATTGATGTGTGGTTTGTTAGGATCGGACAATATTTGGCCGAGAAACAACTATTTGAAGATCTAGAATCTGAGAGTGCCAAAAAATCTAAATATTGAGAAAATCCTTGGAAATGCAATTACTCATCATTAAGAAATGAATTTTTTATATATTTATGGGAGGAAATTTCCTAAATATCTTCATGGAACATGATCTTTACTTAATATTCAAATGATTTTTGGCATAAAAGAAAAATCGACAATTTTGACCCACACAATGTATTTTTGGCTATTGCTACAAACATGCGAATTTAGAATGGGTTTGTGGTCCAGGGTCACATTTTAATTCATTCGGTGGTACAAAAAATATGTATATTAACATTATTTACAAAATGTATATATATATATATACACATTTGACATAATTTATAAATGTACACAAACAAGTTTATGAAGCTCAAGTGCTGCTGTTATTAAAAGGGGACAAAATAGACATTACAAGTTGTAATTAGAAACTGTACTTATTTTAAAGAATGCTAAAACTAGTGGACTTTTAGACCCCACTGCAGCTGAGTACAGGAAAACACTCCTATTCCAGTGAACCTACTTGTGAATATGGGCACTGCCACCAGAGGGATCCAGAGGGCTGATCCTACAGTTGCTGTAGTCATACGCTCCGTCCCAAACCTGCTGAGCCAGCTGAAGAGCCAGTTTCCTCTCGCTGGGGCCGACATCTTTCCCGTGCCACAAATAGAGCTCGCTGCCGAAGTCAAACAGCAGAGTCTGGAATGGAAAAAGTACTGTCATTACATTTCACAAAACACCTTAAATGCGGTTTCATCATGTATAATCACATGCTACATATAAAGTGCCTGTCATTCTTTAATAGTATGGACTATGGAGTGAGATCAGGACCTGAGAGGGGTTCAGAAGACTGAGGTTTGGTACGACCGCCCAGCCCTGCTCATGAGGACTGAGTCTGTCCCCCTGCAGCCTATAAATACAGTTTGACTCTGATATGGCTCTCTCATAGTGCTCATCATCATCTGCACTGTCTGGACCTGTAGAGAGAAACACACATACACAAACATACAAATGTCATTTGAGCATTTTTGAGGAATAAAAGTGTTTATGATAGGACATTTTCTGTAATGTCTCTTGCCTTTATACTGGGTCTGTCCCCCGAGAAGGTTCCAGAACTCTTCTGCCTGCAGGCTGTCTGTATTTACACCTTCATCCAGGTGAACAACACCTGTTGCCTGACAACCCAGATCCCTCTGGGTCACAATCACCAAGGCCATTTCAGACGCCTGGAACAAACCATGAGTAAATAAATAATAATAATTCTACAAAATGTTTAGAAATGCAAGATCTTAATTAAATGTAGTATTTGAGATTCACCTAAGCTTAATAATACAATCATATTAAATTTACATTTAATAACATATTATTATTTTATTTATTAATTCATTTTATTTCAATAAAATGTATAAATAAATAACAAAACTTCCCAAGTATTTTATATTTTATACTATACCAAAAAAATATACTGTTCAAGATGCAAAAAATACTGTAATGGCTTAAATAGGAATCTATGGAAGCCCGTTTAACTAAATAGCCACTAAAATTGCAAGATGTAAACTCGAAATTGTGAGAGATTTTGAGATAAAAAGTCACATTTTTATTTAGAGGCGGAAATGGGCTTCCATAGAAATCCCTCTGTTTCTGTGTGAACTGATGTACCTTTTCTCTCTCAATACTGTTGGAGAGTTTGCCAGTCCAGAGGAAGCAGTGTGAAGGTGTGACCAGCAGAAAGCAGTCGCCACTGTTAAGAGAGCGTGATACTGGCTCCACCAACCGCACCTGCACCTGCCTCCACCCTGGATGAACAGAAACATGCACAGACAACAATGCCTACATTACTCTCGCATGAAACTCTGAGGATCTTATGGAATTTCCAAATATGAAAACCAGAGAAATCAATTGTGCTTCTGCACCTAATGCAAACAATGGAATTTGATAATGTATACTACCATTCACAGGTTTTGGGTCAGAAAACCTTTTTTTTATCAATAATTGTATTCAGCAGGAATGCATTAAAGAAGAATATTTAATGAATATTAGATACACCATCATACCTTTAACCTGGATGAGCATAAGTTTGTTGTATGGCACTGTGGGTCTGCTCACTTTTCCAGAGGAAGAGACATCAGCCGGGGAGCAGTTTGAATTTTTCATAGCTTGAATAATAAAGATTAAAAAAACAAAAATACATATGATGATGCGAAATATGTACAATGCTGTTAACACGTTAGATTAATCATGACAATATAGTTTAATCAGCTAAACCTAAAAAATTGTCAGTGCCTCGACTAATTCAGGAAGACAAAACAGTTTCAAATTTTAATTGTAAACCTGTATTATTCTCCATTTCGCTGTTTTCTTCAGACTGCATGAAATCCTGTTGGATATCTTCTCGAGCAGCAAGAGCACGTAATGGATTCCTCGAACCCTGGGTCCTGCGGGACGGCCGAACTGAGCGCCTGTGCTCGGCTACAGCTGAGCTCAAACTAAACACAAACAGAGCATTAACCTGTATCCTCTCACACACAGATAAATCCCCCACAGATAAGCATGTACAGATGCTGGCTTTACATTGGTGTGTTGGTCTGACAGAGAGTGCTCAGGTCCGGCTCTGTGTCTCCTCCAGTGGTCGGACACGCTGGTAGTGAAGAGGGTTCAGAGGTCATCTCAGCACCAAACAGCTGACTCTCTTGGACTTCACTGGCACAAAAGGTTTGTGTTTCTGTAAAGATGCGTTTGGGAGAGTCTTCCTCCTCACAGCTTGCCTAAAATAACAGACAAACTGAATTAGCTGATATTCTAATATACTTTTTAATATCCATTATTATACTTTAATGTTTCAATAGACTACCGTTCAAAAGTTGGGATTGGTCTTTTTTTTTTACATTTTGGAAAGAAGTCTCCTGCTCAGCAAAGCTGCATTTATTTGAACAAATATACAAGAAAATGAAATATTATAAATTTTAAAAACCGTTTTCTATTTAATTGTGTATTTTAAAATGTAATATATTCCTTGGACAGCAAAGCAGAATTTTTAGCATAATCCAGTCAGTGTCTTCAGCGTCACATGATCCTTCAGAAATCATTATAATAATTATAATGCTGATTTTCTGGTCAAGAATGTTTTGTTTTGACCAATTTAATGCATCCTTGCTGAATAAAAGTATTAATTTCTTTATTTAATTGTTTAATCTTACTGACCCCAAACTTTTTAACAGTAGTGTCTATGTATCTTTAAAATACCTTGACTCTCCCTGTCACCTGTGGTTGGGTTTGAGTGGTTGTGGAAACCTCCTGAGCTTCATAAGAAAGACTTCTCTAGAGAGGCAAAGAGAAAGAAGAGGAGTATAATAGCAATTATCTAGGTCTGCAGGTCGAAGCTAACGCAAATCAGTTACATTATTATGACATTATTATGTCAATAACAACATTGTTGGCAGTTAAATGTTGAAAAGGTTTTGCTCAAATGTGCCCCTGGACCACAACACCATTCTTAATTGCACGGGTATATTTGTAGCAATAGCCAAGAAAATATTGTTTGTGTCAAAATTATAGATTTTTTCCCAAAAATCATTAGGATATTAAGTAAAGATCATGTTCCATTAAGATATTTTGTAAATTCCCTACCATAAATATATTCAATAAAATCAGATTCTAGATTTTCAAATAGTTGTATCTCAGCCAAATATTGTCCTATTTTGACAAACCGTAAATCAATAGAAAGCTTATTTATTCAGCTTTCGGGTGATATGAAAAAAAACGTTATGACTGGTTTTCTGGTCCAATGTCACAAATATTCTGTGTACCTTAATATGACAAGGCAGCCAAAACAAAAACATAAACACACACTCACATTTACGATACTATATACTGCAAAATAGATGCACCAATGTTGTGTTGAAAAGCACAGGCTTAAATTAAAGCAATAGCAGCTTATGGACACATCAATTCCATTCACAGTCTTATAATGAAAGTTCACACCAACTGTTTAATGTGGACAAAAAAAAGAAAAAAATTCTCACCTCATTGAAAAACATCACATAATGAGGTGTGGAGCTTGAACGAGAATATACAGAAGAAAACACAGGCTCCTGAGAGGAGAGGAGAGGAGAGGAGAGGAGAGGAGAGGAGAGGAGAGGAGAGGAGAGGAGAGGAGAGGAGAGGAGAGGAGAGGAGATGATTGATTGATTGATTGATTGATTGATTGATTGATTGATTGATTGATTGATTGATTGATTGATTGATTGATTGATTGATTGATTGATTGATAAAACTGTAATAAATCGTAAACCTGTAAAAACACACATAACATTCTTACCCAGCATTGAGTTTGGGGATTAGACTCAGCTATAGTGACATTCTCATCCTACAGGGAGTAGTACAAAAACACGCTGATGCATTCATTTAATCACAAAAACAGGAATAAACCTCTTAGTCAATATGACCTATAAATTTGCTTAGATACTTTAGCTCTCTGTGAAAACACAATGGAATTATCATCTACACACATACAGTACACAAACCTGTGGCGCACTGCTTAGACTGATATTGCACTTTTCCTTTGCACTCTGCTTCTCCTCTTCTTTCTCACTTCCTTTTGAGTCTGTCAGCCTGTGGACAAGATTTTATAATTTAATATGGTCAAAATACTGCAGAATTGTTTTGTTTTTTACAAACCCAATCCACCAAAAAAAATTCAACACTGAAGTAACATTTTCTATGAATGTGCAGTGAAAATAATAAATAATAAAGTTACAATAAATACAAACACAATACAGTTTTCAATATGCAACCTACTTATAAAAATCTCACAAAAAGGAACAAAAAAACATAATTTTTAAATAACTTTTGATTTTAAACTCATAATTCTTCCTTCACTTAGAAAAACCCAGTCTGATTTAGGTTTCAATTGCATGACACATTTCCATCAGACTGAATTGAGTGATCTTTAAAGTGATTATGTGCATATAATGAACTCTGAGTACTTGTAAAGAATTTAATAAAAAATTATTTAAAGTCCTTGGAACTTCAATACCATGACCCCCAAACAGGAAGTGAGGCTGTATCTTGGTACTTGGTAACTTGGTGCCGCCTTACTCTTATTGGAAGTGCACAGTTTCAATTCAGCAGCACCTGCAATAATAATCTGTATCTGTTTGTACATTTTTTAATCAATATTGTTTAAAAAACTTGATGGAGTACCATATTTATATTTTGTTAATACATTACATTTATTGTTTATTTACTGTCATGTTTAAACAAATGAATGCACCCTTCCTGTAAATCCTAATGACCCCAAATTTTTGAAAGGTAGTGTATATCTGACCATACACACAAAGAGCGAAAGGGAAAGAACCTGTCTCTGATGGCTGATTCTCTGCTCTGTTCAGTGATCTGGAGGTCCTCTGATAGACACGGATGTTCCTCAGGCTTTGGAGCAGATCTTAGTGTTCTGCCAGAGGCTGCAGAAGCTTCCATTCTTGCCCTCTGCCTCCAGGGAGCGCTGGAGAGAGGAACTGGAGGTTGATGCACAGGTGACATACATCTCTCTTCTATCACCTTTCTCTCTTTCCTCTCCCTCTCATTCTGCTCCAGGCTGTGTCCATTCAGGTTATCCCTGTCTCTGCTTTCACTCCTCCACACCACTCCCTCCGAAGAGCTCTTTTTCAAGATGCCTTTAATCTGCACTACATTCTGGGAGTTGCTGTCTGATCCAGGCTTCAGATGGGATGATGAGATGAGTTCAGAAGAAGAACCCCAGTCCTGTGAAGAGCTCCGCCCAGAGAGACGCACTTCACTGGGCTTCAGATTGATGGACTCATCCTGCTGTCGGTCAAAGAAGTGAGGCGCCAAATGAAGACAAGGAAGCTCAACAGGCCCTTTCTGAAGCTAAGAGTGGAAGAAAGCTTGTCAATGTCTCTGAAAGAAGGTGCCATAGAAGTTATAAACCCTTTTTCTGTAAGTAAACATTGTGACATTTTTCTGTGGGTGGAGCTTAGCTGGAGGCAGAAAGAGTCCCCTGACCGCTTCACTAACGCTAGCTGTGAAGTTTGTTAGCTTGCTTTTTTAACAATTACTGGAGAAATTCCGATTTAGCCTGCATGTGTAAGGTCACTCACTGTCCGGGACCGCGACTGTTATTTGAAAAGGTTAACTTTAACGGACGAAACCAGATTGGCCAAAACGCACACACTTTCACTCAAAGAATAGACAATCTGACAGGATTACGTTAACATTACCTTCGGTTGAGTGATTCACATCTAACGTGTATAGTAACGGCAAACTCAACGTGTCTATCTAGTCATGAAGATGTATATGTATTTTAATGTCAGCAGGCAACTATTTTTACAGCTACATTATTATTCATTAAAATAGTTATTTTGTGTGATTTTATTTTTTGCTATGATGGCTATGCTGGTCCACCAGCTAAACATGCATCAATCACCATAAACCAGCATGAAAATATGGTCTTTTCATGAGGGTCACTAGATCTAAATCTTTTGTAACACATTGATTTGTTCACCATACATACTGACTAGACAAATTTAACAGTTACTCCACAAGTGGCAAATGGAGAGGACTTCTAGTAATCTCAGATATGCAGACCTATACAGTATGTTTGTGCACACCAAATACACTTACCAAATTGACCTCATCCACAGTGATGGGCTGTGTGCGGTAACGTGCACCCTTCTGTCTGCGTCTCTCAGAGGCCTCTAGAGGGCTGCCATCTCTCGCGGGACTCCCCACAGCACCCAATATGGGCTGAGACAGTTTGTTGAAGAGAGCCAGTTTCTCACTCATCGACAGTTTAGTGCCAGCATCATCCTCTACCTCAGGCTCAACCTCACCTGCCCTAGCCTGCTGTGGACTGGAGCAAGAATGATACACAGTTAATAAGCTCATCATCTTTCTCCTAAATACGCTGCTTGTTTTTAACTCTCAGAATTACTTTTTAATGTAGCAGTGGCACTTCTGCTGTGAGTATAGCGAGATATTGTAAGACATATGGAACCTTAGGACTGCAAGAAATTTGTCCTGCCTACCTCGCTGCCATCGCTGTTTCATCAAAGGTGATTGGCTGAGTGAGTGCCCGAGGATCGTTGTTACGGCGAACTCTGCGCTCATGGAAACTTTTATTGGAGCGAGGTTTGAGGTACGAGGAAGCCTCAGGTGAAGCTGTCTTCTCCAAATCCTGACAGAGGAACAACAATTAAATCAAAAATGAACTAATGAATGTTCATGCTATTTTTTTCCATGAAATTAATGTGAATGGGCTATTAAACTAAAAATGACTATAAGTGATTTCAGATTTCAGTCGTAACATTCATGTTGGCATACACTCTAATATACTCCATGTTCCCTATCAGTCAGTCACGTTCAACGTAACGTCAGTGTGACTGACGTAGTGGGATCTAGCTCGAGAGCCCAATCACCTTCGAGTGTTGACAAAACAAGCCAATGACAGTTGGTGTGCATTTTTTGCCACAAAAACATGTGTGCATGTGCAAATGCACATAAGCTTTTCTCTTCGGAACAGGACCTTCTCGGAAGACTGAATCGCCGCGAAAATCTACGAGACAGCCTTGAGTGTTGCTGTTACGGTGCGTCAGTGGAGGTTGCTGTCGAGTGCTGCTTCTCTTCAGCAGGCTCCAGCTTTCCATTCTGCGGTCTCGACGGGCGTCTTTTTAAAGATGGCTTCCCACTAGTATGTTTCTGTATGTGGTCATTTCCTGGCTTCATCTGTTTGCTGACTCAGGTGTGCTGCAGAAACTGCACACAGCGACAGGACCTTGCCCTTAGAGCGACGAAAGTCACGGAGTGGGCCCTGGGTCAGATGATGATCACATTGGTGGACCAGGAACGCCACCTACGGCTGACCTTGGCAGATATGAGCGAGACTGACAAGCGTCGCTTCTTAGACTCCCCGATCTCCCAGGCCGGCCTATTCGGCAAAGCGGTGGAGGATTTTGCACATCAGTTCCCTGCCGCACAGAAGCAGACGGAGGCATTTCAACACATCCTGCCTAGTCCGGTCCACTGCTGTCTCCACTCAGCCGCCGGCTGCAGCCCCTCTGTATGCTCGTTGCCTAGGGCGCCCTCCTGCGGCCTCCACCTCCGCTCCAGCTCGGCCCCAACAGCAGCCTTCACAAATGCGCAGCCCCTCTCCAACCCTGCCAAGCCCGTGAAGTGCGAGGGCAAGCTAAAATGGGCAACCCGGAGTTCTTGGATACTGCTCTTCAGGAGATGGTGACCGGGCCGGGCAGAGAATATTTTGTTTTCTTTTTGTTCTGTTCCACCATTGGCTCCCCAGCCAGTGGTAACCAAAAATAAAGAGCGGTTTACTTTTCCTCCGGGTCTCAAGAGGGCAAGGATGGCGGTGAACGACGCGCAGCGTCGAGACCCCCGCCCCCCTCTCCTTTCACCAGTGGGCAGAAGGCATGCAGAAATTCTTGCATGCAGAAATTGAGGCCCTACTGACGAAGGACATGATAGAGCCGGTCCCTCCAGCCGAGATGAAGTCTGGGTTCTACAGCCCTTACTTAATCTTGCCAAGGAAAGGCGGTGGATTACGACCAATCTTGGACCTGTGCATCCTGAACCGGGCCCTTCACAAGCTCCATACAATTGGGGAATACATAAAGTGATTAATCTTGAAGAGGCACACAGACAGAGTAAGTACCCATAACACCAAGTCTCAGGCATTGTTCAAATAAGTACAAGCTTGCAAGAGAAGGAGAGAAAGATAAAGAAAAAGATGAAGATTTTGAAAAAGTGAATAATCAAATTTTTGATAAAGAGAGGTGTAGTCTAGGGTTAATCTTAGCCCTGTCTGTGTGTCTGTGAAACCGGGCCCATGTGTTTAGTGCTAATGGGCAATCCAATTATTAATTGGTAATTTTTTTTTTTATAAGTATCAGTTCAAGCACCGTTTAGGCACCAGTACCTGTTTTAAAAGTATCGATTTGGCACCAGTATCGAAAAAAAACCCGATACCCAACCCTAATCAACTGCCTCGAGTTGCTAGCAGTATGGCTTGCTCTGCGCTGGTTCAAACTGCTGCTACACGACAAGCATGTACTGGTCTGTACAGACAACACTGCGACCATTGCATACATCAACCACCAAGGTGGTCGACACTCCCGTCGCATGTCGCAACTCCCTCCATTGGAGTTATAAGGATCTAAGGTCGCTTCGCGCCGTTCATATCTCACACGAACTCAATCGTGCAGCCGATGAGCTCTCACGTCAGCCTGCCCTTCCGTGAGAATGGTGACTCCACCCTGAGATGGTCCAGCTGATTGGGAAACGCTTCGGCGATGCTCAGGTAGACCTGTTTGCCTCCTGAACACATCCCATTACCAGCTGTTTTTCTACCTGTCTGAGGGGACCCTTGGCACGGATGCACTGGAACTCAGCTGGCCTCTGGGTCTACGTAAATATGAATTTCCCCCAGTGAGCCTTCTCGCACAGACACTGTTCAAAGTCAGGGAGGACGAGGAGCAGGTCCTCTTAGTGGCGCCATACTGGCCCAATCGGACTTGTTTCCCCGAACTAATGCTCCTCGTAACAGCCCCTCCTTGGCAAATTCCTCTGAGGAGGGATCCCCTTTCTTAGAGATAGGGCACCCTATGGCACCCGCATCCAGACTTGTGGAATCTCCACGTGTGGTCCCTGGATGGGACATCTCCAGCGGTAGTAAACATCATCACATCAGCTAGAGCCCCATCTACAAGACACGCTAACAGGCTGAAGTGGAACCTGTTCATCGATTGATGCTCTTCCCGCCGGGAAGACCCCCGTAAATGCCCAATTAGGGTCGTGCTCTCGTTTCTGCAAGATGGGCTGGAGCAAAGGCTGTCTCCCTCTACCCTCAAATGTGCCGCTATCGCCGCACAGAACGATGCAGTTGATGGTAAGTCTGTGGGGAAGCATGACTTGGTTATCAGGTTCCTCAGAGGGGCAAGGAGGTTAAATCCTCTGCGCCCTCATCTGGTTCCCTCTTGGGATCTCCCCTCAATCATTGTGGTCAGTATATCTTAAGTTTATGTCATTTAAGACAGTGCTCCTCGCTGCATTGGCCTCGGTTAAGAAGGTAGGGGACCTGCAGGCATTTTTGGTCGACGATTCGTGCCTAGAATTTGGGCCGGCTGACTCTCATGTTATACTGAGACCCCGGCCTGGATATGTGCCCAAAGTTCCCACCACACCCTTTAGGGTTCAGGTGGTTAACTTGCAAGTGCTACCCTGGGATGAGGGCCGGATCTGATTGCTTCTCAGTTCAGTTCCCTTCGACAAACCCAGTTGAAGTTCCTCCCACACCCTCGGCAGTCAGGTGATCCCACATGTGTATTCTTCCACGGTATGGCTCCCCTCATTGTGAGCCTGTGTCTTTCCATGGCAGAACCATCTGCCGTCTCTGCTGTGTATTGATCTCACCCCAGGCTGACTGAGTCTACCTCAGAGATGTCCATATGTAGTGCTGCCCTTGGTCAGTCCATATGTGTAATTTCCACATGGTACCTCCTTTATGCAGGATGTGGCTTCCATAGCGTGCCTGACTTAGGTACGTTTTCCCAGTGTTACCCGCTGTACGAAACAGCAGTGGATGCATCTCTGCCTAAGCCCTGTCTTATCTTCCGTACCAACTGGTATGGGGGACTTGCCGGCTTCCGCAGGGCACTGGAGGAGGTCAGCAATAGTGGCGTTTTCATAGGGATCCCACTACGTCAGTCACTCTGACGTTACGTCGAACTTGACTGACTGATAAGGAATGTCTCGGTTATGTACGTAGCCCTCATTCCCTGAAGGAGGGAATGGAGACGTAATGTCCCGTCGCGTTGCTGTGCCACCACTGTACGGCCAGGGCACACAGTCTCGGATCCACAGCAAAAGACTGATTTGCGTTTTTAAGCGCTCTCCTTTTATACCTGCTCTGCGGGGTGGGGTGCGCGGGACGAAACACGCATGCCAACTTTCATTGGCTTGTTTTGTTAACACTCAAAAGTGATTGGGCTCCTTCAGGGAACGAGGGTTACATACGTAACCGAGACGTTTTTCCCTGGTCACAATTCACTTTCATTGTACGTAAAACATTTTTGTGAATATGAGTTCCCCACAAGGATGAATATCACTAAGCACATAAACATGTAGATGAATAAATGACAGATTATCATGGGTGAACAATTAGGTGAACAATTTCTGTATTGGCAAGAAAATAAAATTGCAATGTCTCTAGTGAAGTGAGTCAATGGTAGAATGAATAAAATAGAGCCTGGCTAAGGAAGACAGAGTAACCAATAAAACCCAGTGGGTCACTCTGGAACCAAACACTCCAGGTATCTTATTACCACCAACAGCCCAAAGACAAAGCGAAAGAACAGAGAAGAAACATACCGGAGCATAAATAGAGAGAGAGTCCTCCAAAATTCAGAGAATTAAATGAGTGCATTCAAAGTTAATCATCTAATGTGTCCTATAATTTGTTTTCACAACTATATTATATTATATATTTATTATTAATTAGTATAATTATTATATATATTTGATTTATTCAACAACAAAAAAATACTCTGGAAGATTAAAATATCTTTGTATATGTTCTGAGTGTGTAATTTCTGAAAATACAAGACAATGAGGCCTGACAAAACAGAATAATCATAAATGTACTAAATACTAAAACAGAAAGTAGTATTTTATGGTACCGGATAAGTATAGCATAATATATATAATTAGCTTATTAAGAACAGTAAATTGGGAAGTCCCCACACGGATAAATATACACAAGGTGTGCGTGCGTGCGTGCGTGCGCGTGTGCGTGTGTGCGTGTGTGCGTGTGTTCCATCCAAGGCAATGACCTTTTTCTTTTCAGCCTGCAGCAGTTGCTAAAGAGATATGGTGGGCTCTTGTTTCACCTACTTTAAACAGGGACATCTTGGCAGCTACACTCATCTTGGCTCTGTCATCTGTCTTTACATCCACTATTAGAAAAACAGCAAGAACACACATTACATGTGAAACAGAATCACCCTGCTGATTCACACACAGGCACATGTTTATCTAATTGAGGACATACCATAACTACTACTTGATTAAGTGAACTATAATGAATTAACTGTAACTCAATCCCTTCCAATAAAATACATTTTGCAGTTTCAGAATTATTTAAAATATTATTCATATCGTATTTGTAATTGAAGATGTCCTGAAGATGACGAAGAGAGATTTTGTCAGATTTCACTCAGTTCTGAGGACTAAATTGTCCACAAAATATAGCTAAATGCATATGCGCAAACATATGTGCATTTGATTCACCTTATATCATAATGGCCAAATGTCTGGGTGAGATCACTAAATGACTAACAAACATATCATCCGTACTCTCTCACGCACTCATAAATGCATTGCTCCGTGTTTGGCCAAACTAACACACAGCCTGGCAGATGTATTCTTCACCTGTGTGTACTTCTCTTCACTGGCATATTTACGGCTGATCTCAAACACACACACACACACACACACACTTCTCCCATCTGTTTGTCTGTTTGTAGCTTATATTTATCACTCTTTACAGCTTGCTCTAATGCAGCCTCTTAAGATTTATTCTCTCTCTGGTAATAAAACAGAGGTCATTATAACTGTTTACAAAAGTATCTACTTACTCAAAATATGTGTAAAATTGTATGTTTTGGTTTACTATGATACCCTACACACAGTCTCACTTTGATCCATCATTTTATTCCATCATAAAACTAGCAGTACTATAAAAAATTATTTTTTTAGTAGGTTTTACATTGCATTTATATTGTTTAGCGGTAGAGTTACAAAACATATGAAAGGCCCCCCATACTACAATTTAACACCCATTTACCACAAAACTCCTGCATATGTACGTACTACAGTATATGCACTACCGCTCAAAGTTTTGGGTCATTAAGATTAGTTTTTCTTTAACAAATATATCAATACTTTGTTCATAATTAAACCGATCAAAACTGAAAATACAAAAGATTTCTATTTCATATAAACAGTGTTCTTTTGAACTTCCGATTCATCAAAAGAACAGCTGGATTTATTTGGATAAAAGTGTCTGATAAACTAATAAATGTAAATATAAATCAAAGGAATCTTGAAAAATATTTATCATAATTTGCACAAAAAAATTGTATACAACATTGTTAATAATAAGAAATGTTTATTGAGCAGCAAATCACTAAACTAAAATAAAATTTCATCAATAAATTTTTTTTTTGCAAAAATGCTTCAGTATTATAGCATCATCTTTGTTTTCATCTGTTTACTTTGTCACAATTATTTCTATTAAATTTCAGTTTTAGCTTAATTTTCTTCATCAATAATCAGCTGAAAAAGTGCAATGACCTTCGCACTGCAGGTTTAAATTTTGGAACCACCTGAATTACTACTTAAATCACCTAAATTAAAAATACAGAAATGTTAAGTACTTACTTTTCGAGGTGTCTCGGTTTTCATCGTCCATTCTT
Organism: Oxygymnocypris stewartii; assembly: GCA_003573665.1. Taxonomy (NCBI): domain Eukaryota; kingdom Metazoa; phylum Chordata; class Actinopteri; order Cypriniformes; family Cyprinidae; genus Oxygymnocypris; species Oxygymnocypris stewartii. The sequence continues at coordinate 3,349,993 of QVTF01006561.1, read as the reverse complement.
CTGTGAAATAAAGAAAAAACAAGAACTCTCAGAGTAACAGGAAGCACCAGAAATCAAACTCCCACTCAAGCACTCACTCAGACCTTCTCATGCAAAGTAAAAAATAAACAGAAAAGAGTGAGATGACTTCACGCCAGATCTGCTGTAACAAGCCTCTCCTGCACTACAGGCATTGTGACAGACACAGACACATCTGTGCAGGTTATAAGCATGACATAATGCTAACTATTAAAACTATGAGCCCTCACACACACCCTATTTGATGATCCTATCAAGCTCATAAGATACATGCTGAACTCATTTCCTGACTCAAAGGAAAGGACTGTGCTGACTTATGATCTCTGACAGCTGTTAATATATTCCAGATGCTGTTATTTGTAAAATGTATAATGATACTGAAAAGTACAATAGCTCTAAAAAGTCCTTTGATTTTACTCTTGATTTACTAAATAGCAACAAACACGCCCAGCACTTTCTTGAACATCTATTTGTTACTATGCAGTGATTCAACAAAGTGAGTTTTTAGAAATGTTGATAACTTCTCATAATTATTACTTTTTTCTCAGAATGCCGAGTTTACATCACTGAACTCTGGTATTTTGTTCCCACCACTGAAAAAAGTGATTGCTAATTTTCATGTCACAGTTTAGATTTTTCTTGCAATTGTGAGTTTATATCTTGTCATTGTTTAAAGACAGAATTGAGATATCTAAACTCAGAATTACAAGGGGAAATTACATTGGTAATATAGCCAAATATAAATTTGAAAAAACTAAAATATTAAAATATTAAAAACATTAAAAAATATTTTTTTTGTAAAAAAAACAAAACATTTATTTGAAATTGAAAACTTTTGTACAATTATAAATGTCTTAACTTTTCCTTGATTAACATTTGTATTCATACAAATTTTTACAAAAAACTGACCACAAACTTCTGAATGGTACTGCATGTAAGCAATGATCAGAGGCATTTGCGTTTATAAATGTTTTTTGTCACATCATAAAAGGTTAATGACAGGCAAAACACCCAATAAAGTTAGTGTGTCTAGGCAGTAAGCAACAGCTGTAAGCACACTACAGGCCTAAGTGGAGATCAGAGATAGCCGTCTCCATACCCGCAGCTCTCCTTTATCTCGCAGGCTGTAACGGGTTGAGTACGGAAACGTTCTCTATTTTTGCGGCTCCCTGCAGAATCCCCTGGCATGTTTCGACGAGTACGCCGACGACTTCCCTCCGCACCTGGTTGAACTGCGAGGTCAAGAGTCAAGGCCACCACGCCACCATCAGTGACTCTAATATTTGAGTAGACAGACCATAACAGATGGAAGAGAGGAAGAGTATGGGTGAGAGAAGAAGAAACAGAGAAAGAGTCCAAATAAAAGATTAGAAAAGAGCTCTGCTACTCCTCACAGCACACTGAAGATGGTAGAGTGTTAGAATCCATCACACTGCCCCAAAACTACAGGTGCACATTAGCATTGAGTTAGCACCACCACATGTGCACAGAATACAACTTACTACACAAAGAGATGAGATCAACTCCAGTGATAAAGATATACTAAAGTGAACCCCAAAATTGAATATTTAGCATACAAGTATAAAGATCCAGTCAACAATTAATTTAACGCTTAAAATATAGTTTGACATATTTAGAATTTGTAACACTTTGAATAAAAAAAGCTTTTTAAAAGCTTTTTAAATGTTTGAAAGTCTTTTACAAATTGAGAATGAAGTCTATTAATTTGTTGATTTGACCGGAGCTATTTTATATTTATATTAATATTTATACACTAACATTCAAATTGGAGGTCAGTAAGATTTTGTTATGTTTTTGAAAGAAGTCTATTATGCTCACCAAGGCTGCATTTTTTTTCACAAAAATATTAGTGACGTCAAACAATTAATCGTGATTAATCCCATCCAAAATAAAGGTTTTGTTTACATACTATATGGGTGTGTACTGTGTATATTTATAATGTACTGTATATACACTCACATGCAGCATATATTCTAAAAATATTTAAATTCTTATATTTTATATGATATATAAATACATTTAAACATAAATGTGCAAAACATAACATATTTTTCTTATATATACATGCATGTGTTTGTATTTATATATACATAATAAATATACACAGCACACATATATATTATGTGAAAAAAATGTTTATTTTGGATGCAATTAATCACGATTAATTGTTTGACAGCTCTAAAAATATATAAAAACAGTAATACTGTGAAATACTATTACAATTTATAAATAACTTTTTTCTGTTTGAATATATTTAAAAAATAGTAATTTATTCCTGTGATGAATGTGATTCCTGTGATTACTCCAGAATTCAGTGTCACGTGATCTTTCAGAAATCATTCAAATATGGTGATATGCTCCTCAAGAAATATTTGTTGAAAACAATTGTGTTGCTTAATATATTTTTAGAAACTGATATTTTTTTCAAGATTTTAGAATGAATAGAAAATTCCATTAACAGCATTTATTTTAAATAGAAAGTATACATTTGAAGAGTTTAATGCATCTTTGCAGAATACAAAATAATAACTTAAAAACAAAAACTGACCCCAAACTTTTGAGTAGTGGCATTAATGTGGATTATAAATTAAAATAAATACAGCGTTTAAAGGACGATTTCAAATATATTTTATTAAAGTGGACACTTTATTAAATAAAGTGAAATATGTTTTTAAATACTGGTGTTAGAGTTAGCGCTGGCCAAATAACTGAATATGTTTTGCCTGGGGTAATACAAACAGAGTGCAGCAGGAGATGAACACACACACTGAGGCGTCCCTACACTCTATCAGACGGAGCTGGGCTCGAGGTTTGCTGTAGAAGAGCGTTCTTCAGCTGGCCTACTGATACATGAGTGTGTAAGTGAGGAGTGTCAGGGGTTGAGGGAGGGTTTTCCCCAGCCACTGCACCAGACGAGCCCAATAACCTTTCCCTGGAGAGAGGCAGAAGACTTCAGCTAGAGACAAGAACTGGAGGAAATAAAGTGTGCAAGGAAGGGACAGCTGAGAGACTAGAGGGACAGGGGTGGATATAGAGAATGATAATAGTGTAGCTGGAAAAAATATATTTAGGCCTAAATTTAAGATTTGTTTTTTAATTGCATATAACATTTACATCCATTTTCATTACGCAGTTTTGACATAATGTGATGCATATTTGTCAGTCGTACATAAATTAAACAAATACGATTTCTGTAATAGTACTAATAAACTCTATGTGTCTTAAATACAAAAGAACGAGGTTTATATATTTATCATCAGTAAATCAACTTTGTTGCAATCTCACACATTTTAATTAAATACTGCTTTTCAACTGAATTAATTTCCACAATAAACAGATGCATGCTGTTTCCAAGCAAGTTGAATAAATGCCTTTTGAAAATATTACTTAAAATCAGATATAAATAGTTAATAACAGGATATCCCATGGTTTTTTTTATCTGACCTGTATCATTTATGTATGACTATCAAATATGTATCACATTAATTTAATTTGTTTGTTTATTTTTAAAACTGTGTCAATCAAATTCAAATAATTTAGACCTAAATATTTTTTGTGCACAGGGAAGTATTGCATAATATATTCAAAGCTAGACGTGCTGTGTAATCAGCCTAAATATTTCTCCCTCATTGCAATTAATGCCTTGATTATGCCCACAGTAAAACCAGGAATGTGTTTTAGGAAACAAATAAGAAAAATATTAACTTGATCTTTTCAATATAATTTATTATTTTGGGTATAAGGACCAATCCTCACTAGTTGCTTATTAGCATGCCTATTATTAACAAATTGGGTGTTTATTAGTACTTATAAAGCACATATTCTTCATGACCATATTCTACATCCCAACCACCTTACTAACTATTTGTAAGCAGTATTTAAGAGTTTATTGAGGCAAAAGTCACACTTAATGGCTTGGTAATGGCGAGATGTGGACCTTAAAGTGAAGTGTGACCAAAATTACCATTAGTTGTGCAGAGAGGAATGTCACAAATCTTTGCATGGTACAAAGGCAAGCTCACCTGTTTTGGTGTGTGTTCTCTCCATGGGCGTTCACCTTACACCCATTGGAGATCTTTGCAGGAACAGGCCTCTCTTCCAGTGGCGTTTGTCCATTCCTCCCCATCCCTCCATTCATTCCTCCCGAAACAGACTTATCCGCATAAGTAGAGTCACGGACGCCACGTCCTTCCCTCTCTCTTCTTGACCACTTAGATGGAAGCTCCTCTTCCTGGCTGCCATAACGTTCGGCCAGCTCTCGCCGTCTCTCTGCTTTGTAGTGAGCTATCCGTTCAGCTCTGGACTCCTGGGCTACACTTTCCATTTTGTCCATATCGTGAACTCACTTTGGAAGTCTGAAGTAAAATTCCTGTTGTGTGATTAAGATGATACCAACAGCTCAAATTGGGAAAACAAGGGTGGAGTCTCCACCAAAGAAAGTTTGGTTGATCAGAAGCTCAAATTACAGCAGGTTCCTCTAATGATGCGTTTGTGTACCATCCTGATTACTTCCCCGAGGACATGGCACTGTTGAATATACAAAGACGTATTCGTAAGTCATACAGAGGTGTCACATATCTATAAACAAGAGAACATGAAAGCACGTTCATTCAACAATCATCTCACACACAAATATAGACCATTTTGACTTTTTCATTTCTTAGTCCATGCAAGGCTATAAACCGACCTGTAAATCTAGCTTTTCTCTTTGATAATTGTCTGTGTAAGTGTGCTCCATAACCTTGTTTGCTGAGCTCCTGCATTTGGGAAAGTCCTTTTGCACTGACACTCTACACCTCTGAAGCAATCTTTGAGAGCAAGCCATTCCTCAGACGAGCTGATCCATCAACACCCAACACAGGTGTATTTTAGTATATTGCAGTCTCAGCAAGTTCACTGCTTTTATAATACTGCACATTTAAATATATAACAGTCAAATAGTAATAAAGCTTACAATTCTTACAATGATTAAAAACAGCTTAAACAGCATACAACATTGAATAAAATGATTAAGCTAATTAATGCTTGTTAAATGTATTATATATGATACCTCTGAAGACCCCATTGACCCCACTGGGAAAAACAAGAACATACACTACTGTTCAAAAGCTGGGCTCACCAAGGCTGCATTTATTTGATCAAAAATACAGTAAAAATAGTAATATTATGTGACATTATTACAATTTAAAATAACTGTTTTGTATTAAATTATAATTTAAAATAATGTGTAATTTAAACTTGTGATGCAAAACTGTATTTTCAGCATCATTATTAGCATTAAAACATTTATTATTATTATCATTATTAATGTTGAAAACTGTTGTAATATTATTGTAGAAACTGCTACATTCTTTTTTCAGTATTCTTTGATTAATAGAAATATCTAATTTAGTAAAATTATAAATGTCTTTACTGGGACTTTTGATCGATTTAATTCCTCGATGAATAAAAGCTTTAATTAAAGATGAATAATAACAGAAAATTACAAATATATTGTAGAAGTACACTCCTGATAATGTTCTTTTGGAATTATTTTATTTTATTGTATCACTTTTTGTTCAGGTCAAACTAATCCCAAATAAAAAAAGTTAATAATGCTTCAGTACTATCAAATAAATGCTGATGGACGGAGAAACATATTTCAAGCTATGTTATCATGTATATTATCATTATTTATCATAAACAATCATTTGACTTAGAAATTGCTATTATTGTTCATTTTTTGTAAGTATAGCAAAGTATATAAGACAGTCATTTCTGAGCAATAACATGAGGAACCTGAAAAACAAGTGGAACTAATGCATCTGGTCTGAAAATAGACTATAAGCCATCATCATGTTAGTCACACTCAGCTGTAATACATGAAATTACCCAAACAGCACCGTTCAGAACATGTCTTCCTAAATTATCATTCATGGATCCACAGATGTGGTTACCTAGTTACCAAACTGCCATAACAACGCAAACACAGCTTTACTCATACATAAATAATGACATCATCATGTTATCACCCATATAACATGGACCTGGCATGTGGTGGATGGTCGACCCATGGGAGCCTTCCAAGAGAGCTGCTCTCTGTGTGTGTGTGTGTGTGTGTGTGTGTGTGTGTGTGTGTGTGTGTGTGTGTGTGTGTGTGTGTGTGTGTGTGTGTGTGTGTGTGTGTGTGTGTGTGTGTGTGTGTGTCGTGCGTGCGTGCGTGCGTGCGTGCGTGTGTGTGTGTGGAAGGCCAGACTAAAGTTAGTGATGAGACTGAACTATAATTACCCATTACTCGTGTTTTAAATAAGCCCTTTGAATGTGTTAAGAATAGTTTTGAAATGACAATATTTAGTAATGACTGGTTTCATTCTTGAAGTTTAGTCCATCAAAGAACAGCTATGAGTGAGTGTGTGTGTGTGTGTGTGTGTGTGTGTGTGTGTGTGTGTGTGTGTGTGTGTGTGTGTGTGTGTGTGTGTGTGTGTGTGTGTATTTGTAGGGGCTCTTCTGCTCCTAAATAAGCAAACTGTAAGCATCAGCATTCTGCCAGATCCTCTCACAAATGAAACACAATAGGCCCAGTATAACATCAGCGCAGATATCCAGCAGTACTACAGCAGAGAATGAGGTACCCCTTCACTCAGCGAGCCTTATATGGTGTTTCAGGAACCTAGAGTTTGAGCTCTCAATTCTACTGGACTCCTAATATGAGGAATCACACTTATTATGACCTTCCGATAAAATAGTGCTCTTCCTCCAAGAACTGAAAAAGGAACTGTTTGCACAACACCGCTTTCAACTAAAATTGGAAAACGTTGTATGCATTTTGCCCATTCATCTACACAACAACAGTGTTTTGGGAGCCTAAATATGCAAACATTTGAAAACGGGTTCCAAATGGCAAGTTCTTGAGAACAATATCGCTATCATCTCCATGCAAACTATGAAAATGTAAATTTGTGAAAATGGAGATGTCATACGCATGCATATTATGTTCAGTCTGTAGCAACGTATGTGCGCAGGCATTTATTGTTTCTTTACAAAGTAACAAGGTATGCATAATACAGCATTTTTTGTTGTTTTTGTGGAACTGAACAAGGATCTTTTTGACAATGTTTTAGTCTGAAGTTGAACATGAAACTGTTGAACATGAAAAAAAACATTACCGCTTTGTGTTGGTTATAAATGTAGTTTTTTAAACGTAGCTTAAATATTGTCATCTGTCATATAATTATATGAAATATTTTTTTTTAAATAAAAATATTACATTTCTGTCATCATTTACTCACTCTCGTGTCATTTCATACCTGTGTGAATCTCTTTCTTCTGTTGAGCACAAAAGAACATTGCTGATAGCCACCGACTTCCATTGTAAGTAAATACTAGGAAGTCAATGGCTACAAGCAACTTTTTGGTTTCCAACATTCTTCAAAATATCTTCTTATGTACTCAACAAAGTAAAGAAACTGGAACAACATGGGTGAGAAAAGGATTACAGAATCTTCATTTGTGGGTGGTAAATTATGTTAACTAGTTAAATAGTACTAGTTTATTATATGAGCTGTAAAGTGAGAAAAAAACTCTTAAAATAGTCAAGACATATTGTTTCATTTACATACAGCACCTGAAGAGCCTGTTCGGTTTTGCACTAAAAATGTACAATTATGCATTTGGCAAACACTTTATTTGTGAGTTCATCCAAATCAACTTACATTACATTCAAATGATAAATTTACATTTTATCAGTTCTTGTTTTCCTTGGTAATAAAACTCACAAACCCATTGTGCCATACTCCACTGTTCAAGCTACAGGAAAGACTATTGATTATTATTCAAGTTATACTAAATAAACACTGATAAATGCTGTTGTCAAATCTAATCTAATAATAGCTTAAACCTCTTAAGACTTTGCGTTACCGGACAGGATCTTTCTATAGGCATCATGAGAGTCATGTCTGGTCTGAGAGTGACTTTCCTGAGAGGTTTAACAAGCTTAGCCATGTTATGACCCTGATAAGAGTCTCGGACCAGGAGAGCAAAGAGTGTTTTAAGCATCTATTTGTGTTAAAAAGCTCTTCTATGTGCATTTAACAACATTTTGTATTCATCTAATTAACTTCTGGCTTTAATATTGCTTAAAACATTTTACGTTTTATTTATTTTTCCTTACTTTTATATTAGGTGAGCTTTTTAAAGACATGGTTTGGAAGTAACGATGTCCCTGCACAGCATCCAGCAGTGAGCAACCGAACAAAGCTGTTACACTAGAGACAGAGCCGAAGAGACAGAGCGAGTCACGTGAGAGGGAGTTTGAGGATACGGGTAGGAAAGGCACTGTAGTGGCTGGTTGGCGTTTGGGATCAGTTAGACTCATCTGTCCTTAATCCTGTAACTCTATCTGGCATGGACATGTGCTGAGCACAGACATATCCAAACAAACACACACACATAGACAGCAGCGTTCACGATTCACCAGTCACGACTGAGGTATTCTCAGCACATGCTACTTATCTTGCTTAATAGCAGCTGGATTAATTGTACAACAGCTAGCTTATGGAAGGTGTGTTTTCTGAATTTCTGGCTGATTCACAACAATCCAGCTGCATTTAGATTGTTTAAGTCTCATTATAAAAATAAGAGTCCACAGCTTGTGCCAGGGAAAACAAGTAATACAAGATGCATTTGAGATCATCAGACATAAATGAATTGCCAAAGGGCTTGTGTTCACACAGCAGGTGAAATTCAGTATGATACACATCTTAAGATCAGTTTTAAATGTATTTATTTATTTCTGCTTTTCGTCACAATACTAATGAACCAGGCTGCTATGATAATAATAACAATTGTTATTATTAATAACAAAAATTGTTACAATATTGTTTAATAGTAATACAACCAAAATTATGTGTTGCCATTTGTTTTTGGCTGTTAAGTATTCAATTTTTATCTGATAATTAATGACTGTAATGTTAGACTATTCACTGTAGAGTGTGTTATGGCCAAAAATGCAGGATCTGACATTGCAAATTCAAAAGATGTGTCCAAGCTTCCATTACTAACTCAAAAACATCACGCTAGAACTAGCAATGACAGCTTTCACACAGAACACACTACGTTTATGCATTTATGCAAGCATGTGCTGGCATTCTAAAAGAGCAATGCTAAAATTTCAACTTTTTGAAATCACATTTTTTGACTTTTTGTTTTAATTACGTTACTCTTTGTCTTGTATTTCTAAACTGTGTTAATGGCATCTACAAGGCAAAACAGCAAACGGTAAACAGTTCAATAAATAAGAAGTATTATTACTTAGCTTACATTTAAGAAAAATAATTGCCAGTTTGCCTGTTCAATACTTATCCAATCAAAAAGGCCACAGCAGATCCGTTTTAAAATACGGCAGTGTATTTTTCCTGAATGATTTGATGTTTTTGAACAAATCAGTTGAGTTAACGATTCAAAGACTCATTCAATTTGTTTCATTTGAAAACAAATTGAAAAAAATGGCAGTCGTATTGTGTGAGGGGTATGGTTATGGATGGGGATAGAAAATGCAGTCTGTACAGTAACAAAATAATTATATCTATGGTGTATCTCTGTGTGTGTGTGTGTGTGTGTGTGTGTGTGTGTGTGTGTGTGTGTGTGTGTGTGTGTGTGCATATTTGTTAAATCAATCCTAATCAAATGGTTAAAGGATTAAATGCAAAAAAAAAAGAAATCCAGCACAAGATTGGCATGACTATTTTAAAGACTCTGTTTTCTATAAGACATACTACTAGAAGACACATTCTATAACATGTCCTTTACTCTGTTACATCACAAGGATTCAGAGTAGAGCAAGTTCACGGACTTATAGCTACAACCATGATGGGATCCCAGCATTTCTAGCCCCCATCCTGAGCTATGATCAGGTAATGCAATGTCACAGTTATATTTAACAACATCATGACAGACATAGTAATGGTCTTAAGACAAGTGGTAAACAGTTCGACACAAAGATGTTTAAGATGCTAACCAGGAACAGAATTAACATAACAAATAAACTAATAGAGTCAATGGATGACAGAAATTACATAGCTTTTGACCTTGGATATACTCACATAACACACAGGTCACACAAGCTAGACAAGTCATAAACCTCTCTCTCACACACACACACACACACACACACACACACACACACACACACACAAAGACTAACTGTCTCATAACCTCATTGCAGTCCAGGAAGAAAGAAATGTGAATTTTCCCATTACATTCATTATCCTTGATTGGTAATTGTCACCCACAACTTTAATAATAATAACTTGTACGAGTTTATTTGAAGCCTGTACATATAACGTATTACACAGTTATTCATAAGATTTTATAATACACGTTATATTCAATGCATTTATATAAACATCTGCAGACAATATCTATACTTGAGTACATATTTTGGGTATAGTGATATAAAAGCTGGATGCTGATTATATTCTATAACAATTAATAGTGAAATATTAAAACGTACTACTGCACTTTATCTTTAGTTCCATGCATTCATTAAAAATATACAACTCAAGATGTATTATAAAGCATTGCGTCATGCATGCAGAATGCATTTATATGCATTGTATATGAACAAGTAATGTGTTCCATTAATCACTTATAACAGTCATAATACTGCTTATCAGGTTCTGGTGAGAAAATGCAGACGACCACAATATGCAAATAATGCTCAGCATAGAAATTATTCTGCTAAATCAACAAAGTAATTTGCATTTGCAGTAACGTTAGCGTACATTTATAGATTAGTGCTTTAAGAAACTCGATGAAGTGAGTTATTCAGTTTGAGGTGTAGCCTACAGGTGCGTTTGCTGCGCTGAAAATAGGTACAAGTACGATATCTAGTGACCAGAACAATGAAGCAGATATAACATTTCCCTCATTTTATACAGTAAAGATCCGCGACACAATAAAAGCTCATGGTCCGCAAGCAAAATCCAGCGCGAGTTCATTACACGAGAGACACTACTGAACTGTTTAGCGTGGACTGTCAAAGCAACTTTATGAAATTATCTCAAAAGCTGATCGTTTTGTCGTTTCACAACGATAAAAAAATCTGACTGTTGTTATTCTTAAAAATCGTGATAACGGCAGAAGTGAATGAATGAAGCCTATACTTACTCGGTCAGGGTGGATCAGCTGTGCGCTCGGATAAGCTCTGACAGCTTCACACACACACACACACACACACACACAACCCCAATGACCAATGAGAACGTGTGAAAAGCCCTTTTAGGGCGTGTGTGTGTGTGTGTGAGAGAGAGAGAGAGAGAGAGAGAGAGAGAGAGAGAGAGAGAGAGAGAGAGAGATAAAAATACACCAATGTCTAGGGAAACATTCCATTCTGAGGGGCAACAGCTCAGTTTATTAAACAGCTACTTTTGGTCGCACTGAATATTTTCCCCCTGCTAATTAGAAAGTTTTTCACATGAACATATGAATAGCACTATGAGGAATTATATCAAATAAAGCCGTTGAGTTCCACATGGAGCGGGTCGCCCCCCCCATGTCAGTAAATGCAACACCACTGGTACTACTGAGGTGAACAAGTGTCATCTAAACATTAAAATACATTTTAGTGGATTTTTCATTTTAAGCAGGAAAAATTCAGTGTAAATAATTAATGAACTCGCTGACCCATCTGCAATAGATTACTTCGGAATGGCAGATGTGTAATTCCATGTGACTGAACCAATTTATGGTCATGTGCTATTGTATAAAATAATAATAATATGCAATTATGGCATGACTGCCTCCCAGTGGCCAACTTCCATAACTGTGGTCAGCAAGACACTTTGTGCTCATCTTAGCTCTTTACTAACAACATTAGAATAATCAAACGGATCAAGAAGAAAGGTGGCAAACGATATTGAAATTACAGTTTTATTACTGAAGTGTCAGTATAAAGAAAATGGTCAAATGTGCATTCAATTACACATTTCATTTAATTGCATTCATTTTAAAGGGCATAATGTCATAACTACACTTAATCTCAGCCCATTTAATTACAAACAGGCAGTGCTAGCTCTGGTTTGTGTTTACCGAAAATTCATCAGGAACAGAAAACAAAAACTTCAAACAATGTTCTCAGAACTTAAAACACTGCATGCGATTAAAAATAAGCAAACACTTCCAATTGATGCCGAAACAAACACAAAACAAGGCACAAAAACATCACTATAAGTCAACTTTCAAAAACAACTCGTAAGGTAGCACACTCAAACTAACTGGAAACATTAAACTTACCTGTTAGACAACCAATTGTGCTGCAACATACACAAAATGTCATTATTAGAAAGCTGTCACACGTGAAAAAGACATTCTCACTCCTGCTCACCACATGAATAAGATGATGGTAGTGAGAGCTCCAAAAACAGCTGGACTTTGTAAGGGCATTTGTTTCTTTTTAGCAGTACCAGTAAATTGTACATTTCCACAAAAAATGTTTGCACCTCATTTTCATTAGACAAAATCGTGATCTACTGGTTAAGGTGTTGCACTTTACTCCATGAAAAAAACAGAAGAATTCACAGTGCACCCCTGATTGGGTGGGAGGAGCCTGTCTAATAATTTGGCTCCGCCCTCTTCAGTCATCTGTCATTCATCTTCACTGTTGCAGTCTGCCAGAAAAGGATGGGCCAATGCTCTGCAGGCAGAGATGCGATGAGCTGGATTGAAAGTCAAAAATTGCTGTGTGGAAAGGGAAGTTTTAGACAAGAAAAGTTATTTGTGTATTTTGAGTACCAGTCACTAAAATCTCCCTCATATAGGAAAAAATAACACTTACAGACAGCAGGTCATTCTCCTCATGGCCGAGACTGGGCAGTAGTTGTTTTGTAGGCTTGTTCTCAGCCCATTTAGGGCTGTAGCAGACAGGGCTTTCTATTGGCCAGTCCTCCTCACCCGGCAATCCAATGACCCTGAGAGACAACGAACATGCAAGACCACAAATGACCACAAAAAGTTTTTCGGTTGCAATAATATTAACTGGGATTTGTAAATGCACAAGTATTTTGACTCACTCAAAGATCTTTTGCAGCTGCTGGATCTCTGTGAATCCACGAAACAAAGGCCTGCAGAAAAGAGGAGAGAGAGTTTTAAATTAGGCCTATGTCATCAGATTGCTTGACATTCTCAAAACCATAAACAACTACACAAGGCAAAAGAAAACACGTGAAGTATGTTTTTACTTGCTTTGTAGACAAATGTTTAGTTCAAAAGTTTGGGGTCATTATGATTTTTTAAATATTTTTTGAAAGAAGTCTCTTATGCTTTATTTGATCAAAATATTAAAAAAGCAGCCATGTTGTGAGATATTATTTACAAATATTTTCAAATATAATAATTCCTGTGATTATAAATATTAATTTTCTACATCAATGCTCCAGTCTTGAATGAAATTACATATTGATAATTTATTTATAATTTCTTCATGATATGAATCTAAACTTCACGAATCTAAATTCAAACCCCAAACTTTAGAACGGTAGTGTATGTTAGGTTGTGACTTGACATCCATTGTATAAAATGTCTCTGTTTTGTTCTCACCTTAACAGAAAGAGCTCTGCAAAGATGCACCCAGTACTCCACATATCCACTGAAGACATGTAACTGGACTGCAGGAGGACCTCTGGAGCCCTGTACCACAGAGTCACGACCTACACACACACACACACACACACACACAAATACTTCACATGCAGGAGCTCACTAGCACCTCATTTAATTCTGTGAATGTCAATCTGAGCTCCATACACATGGGGTGAGGGCGATATGGTATGTATATATTCTGGCCAAACCGAAGTCTGCAATCTTGATCTCCCCTCGACTGCTCACAAGCACATTGTCTGGCTTCAGGTCCCGATGAATGACGGTGTTAGTGTGGAGGAAGTCAAGTCCACTGAGCAGCTGCCGCATCACATCCTATATAAAGAGAAAGGGAAAAAGAACACATGAACACATGCTCTAGTCTTTAATTTACCCCATACAGAGTGACAATATGCTGCTACATTGGGGCATGTTGTCACTAAAGGTGTATGTACATTCAAAGGACTGTATTTTCTTTAATGGGCTATCATGTTGGCAGTGTAAAATGACTTTTTTGTAGCAAAGACTTACATAAATGTGACTCTGGACCACAAAATCAGTCATAAGGGTAATTTTTGAATTTTTTATTATGCATCACATGAAAGGTAAATAAATAAGCTTTCCATTGATGTATGGTTTGTTAGGATAGGACAATATTTGTCTGAATTTCAACTATTTGAAAATCTGCAATCTAAAGGGTGCAAAAAAAATCAACATATTAAGAAAATCGTCTTTAAAGTTGTCCAAAGGACGTTTTTAGCAATGCATATTGCTAATAAAAAAATAAGTTTCGATATATTTACGGTAGGAAATTTACAAAATATCTTCACGGAACATGATCCTTTTTTTTGACCCATCCAATATATTGTTGGCTATTGCTACAAATATACCTGTGCTACTTGCCAGCAGCCATATCGCCTTGTAGCCCAAGACCGGTTGCCCACTGAAGCTAAACAGCGTTGAGCTTGGTCAGTACCTGGATGGGAGAACTCCTGGGGAACCTAGGTTGCTGCTGGAAGAGGTGTTAGTGAGGCCAGCAGGGGGGTGCTAACCCTGTGGTCTTTGTTGGTTCCTAACGCCCCAGTGTAGTGACGGGGACACTATACTGTAAAAAAGCACCGTCCTTCGGATGAGACGTTAAACCAAGGTCTAGACTCTCTGTGGTCATAAAAAGAATATCCTTTGAAAAAGAGTAGGGGTGTAACCCCAGCATCCTGGACAAATTTGTCCATTGGCCTCTGACCATCATGGCCTCCTGATCATCCCCATACACTGATGGGCTTCATCAATCTGTCTCCTCTCCACCAGTAAGCTGGTGTTTGGTGGGCGTTCTGGCGCAATATGGCTGCCGTCGCATCATCCAGGTGGATGCTGCACACTGGTGGTGGATGAGGAGATACCCCCCTTGTATGTAAAGTGCTTTGAGAGCCTTTAAAGCGCTATATACATTTAATTATTATTATGACTGGTTTTGTGGTCCAGGGTCACATATGTCTATGCAGAACATTTTTTTTTTTAAGAAGAACCTTATTAGAGTATAATTGTGAAAATTAGCCCTGTTTTTTTCTATACTCGTTTATTTTAGTTCATTTGAAAGATTAAGTCACTGCAAAATGAGTTGAGAAAAGTTAAAACCTTAATTTTGTCCCTGGCCAGGCCTTTTTCTGATGCTTTGCTGAGAAATGTGGTCAGATCCTGATCAATATACTCAAACACCAAAGTCAGGTCAAACTTCTCATTCTGCCATCCAGCTGACACATTCAGCAACCTGAGGAGAAATATCATCATACTCAAACTTAAAAATCATTATGCTTTTCAAAACATTTTTTATGTGGCCTTTTTGACCGTTTCCATACTCACTTGACTATGTTGGGGTGGTTAAAGTGCTCTATTTTTCGCAGTAATGACACTTCTCGTATCACGAACTGAGGGATGCCAGCCTCCGGCTCCTCGGGGAGGTTGAGTCTCTTCACCGCTATGAAGCGCTGTTGCCCGCGCCTCTCTCTGGCTTTGTACACTTTCCCGTAGGCACCCTGGCCGATTTCTGCCAAAATTTCATAATCTAAGCTCTCCCAACAACAGCTGTCATCCATGTTTAGATCAGATCAGTATGTCAGAGCTGCAAGAGACGAAAGGAATTGGGTCCTGAATAAAAAGACGAAGAAAATCGGACAAAGCTTTGTAAAATGCATTCAACTCTACGTTACCTTGGACTGTATGGCTTAAGATAACTGATCAATTAAATTAATTAATAAATACACATCATAATTACATACATATAACAAATATTTCTTAATGTATGCGTGTTGATTTAAAAAAAAGACTTCCCGTCGACATAGATTTGTTCGTAAAGATTAGACATAAGATTTTAAAAAAAGTTTGCACATGGTTTTACTGGGATTCAAATTATTGTGAAAATTTAAATTAATCCGACTTGAAATTGGCATTTGTATTATATTTGAGTTTTGCACTTAGCGTCAAGAGACCAAACTTCAGATGCCATCACCGGAGACAAGCGATTTATCAAAAACACAAAGATACATCTCGCATTAAAATGGTGTTTATTGACAATAATCGTAATTAATACCGCGGTAAGCGTGCACGCTGTGTCACTTGTTCGTATGCTATACGCACTTTCGAAGATATTAAACAATTATTAAGTAAATTAACTCACCTTTGTCACCCAAAACCTTGAGCAGGAAAATGATTGCTTACTAATTTGGATCAATGAGACGGATCAATAAGCGTCGTTTGCCATGATTTTAATAAAACCTCACAGCACGCATGGGTGAGATTTGCATCTGCAAAACCAACCAATGAACAGCCCAGGATTGTTTTCTGGATATCCCCCATCTCATGTGATGTCAACTTTTCAAGAAAACGTATTCCCATGTGAAACTATTTTGTACATCTATGCACTGAATGTCAGCAAAAATAAATAACATACTGTATAAAATAAAAAAATATGTCCCATGCAATAACCTTGTTATTAAATGCAAAACATGTAATATTATTCCATTTTCATTTAGGTCCGTGTATGATGATTTTTTTAATCAACAGGGTAGGTAAGAAAATAAGCATTTATTAAATATAGTATCTGACATTTTAAGACTTGACTTTCAGCCACACTGCCCCCTTGATTTTAAACCTGATACATACCACAAAGTGATTTGTGGTTGAAATGAACATATTTATTCAGTATGCACAATCATCCATTGTTTAATAATAAGCACATGTACAGGTATATTTATACCAGTCTGTAATATCACTGCAACTTAAAGTCAGAAAAACACAGATAACTGGGCAGATGATATCATCAGACAGCATTTCAAATATATAATTTGAGAAAGATCCATTGTAAACCCTTTATACAGACCTACAGGCCTATATCCACAGTTATTAATCAAATCTAAGTGCAACTAAGATTTCAGTTCATAGTTACAAAACACCCACAGTACACCGTGCCATGCACATCTGCTTTTCACAAAATAAACCTTTCAAAAAGAAGGTTAATGGAAAAACTCTGCATTGTTTTACAGCTGACAGTAAAATCATTTAAATTAAATCAGCTGAATCTGATTCATTTCCCTTTTAAGTGCAGTAAAAAGTAGATTTGAATTACAGTATAGATGAGTTTTAAACCAGTAAGGCACTTGGTAAACACTTCACCAATAAATATGATTTAAAATGATTAAGTACAAATACAGTGAGCAAGCATTACTGTTAAACAGTACAGAGGTTATTAAATCACACATATCCTACATTTGTTCTTCTCTAGAGACATATCAAACATTGCGTTACTGATACTTAGTCTTTCTTCTTGTTGTTGCCATTCTTGACTCTCTTGGCAAGAGCAATGGCATCCAGGTGAAGGTTACGGTTCAGGATAACAGAACCACATGTCAGCGCTCCTGTCAGAGCTCCAGCAAAGCCACACAACATTACATCCTGGCCTGTAAGCAAAGTCCAGATTTGAAAGAGAATGGGGATAAACCAGGGCACATTACACATTCTTCATTCTAAACATCAGCTAAAACAAATACAAAAATGTAAGGCACGGAATGAATCTCAAAAACTACTTCTGGATGGCATACATATAAACTTGGATAAGACAAACTCACCCGTGAGGAAGAGGTTTTTGATGGGCGTCTGTGGTCTGATGGTGGCGTTTAGTTCGACATTGAAGCGAGCAATACCATGATCAGCACCATAGATCTCTCCTTTAGGAGCGGCAATGTAATGCTGATTGGTGATTGGGGTGCCTGCATCCACATATTCAATCTACAGACAGAGAGAGACAAAGACAAAGAAAAAAACACACAAAAAGGGTGTATAAGCCAATATAAGTGCAATTTAGAGACAAAGACTCTATTTAGAGAGTTCATACCCTGTCCTTGATCTTAGGATAGATTTCAGTCACTGCCTCTAATATGTTTTTGATGAACGCCTCCTTCAGCTCTTTATAATCTGTGCTTCTGTTCTTCACTTTGTCATCTTTCCACTCTTCAAACCACGAATAGTTAGCAAAGCTAACGGCAGTCACGGTGGATTTACCTTCAGGTGATGCATATTTAGATTTTAATTTAATTTGACCACATTCATGATGTATGAAGCAGAAGTGTCAGTTATTTTAGTGGAGAACCTTTAATAACTCATTTAATCACATTGCATTCCTGTTGTCAAATACGGACAAGCTCAAAACGCTCAAGTTTATCCACTTGTGATCGGATGACAAAATTCTTAACTCCAGATTTGAACAAGAGATCTTTATATCTCCTTTTCTCTGTACCTGGACTTCTTTCTGGCCAGGTTGAGTCTTTGGCAGAAGGTGAAGCCACAAAAATCATAGGGACCTTTTTACAAGATTCGTCCCTGTTCCCCTTCATGTAACCTTCCAATCTGGAAGAACAGCAGACATGAACACAAAATGAGAGCCGTGCTGATGTTACAGTGGACAGAGGTTTAGAAATGAACAAGCGCTTGCATAATATTTAGGAGAAGTAGGTTCACACTCACAGCTCATCCAAATTGTTCTCAGGGAAGATAAAATAATTGTCTGCTTTTAAGCCCAACTCCTCTTTTGTCCCATCCAAACCAATGAAAATACTGAGACCACCATCTCCATGCTGCACCATGCTCAACTGTTTCTGGATTACTGCACAGAACCATCACACACACAAAAACATCAGTGCAAAGAGGTTTCAACTATAATTATATCAAGTACCTTGAGTAGCTCTATGAGTTCTATCTTCTTCCTAAAAAGCAGAATGGGCTCTCTCTCACCAGGCATAGTCTGCACATCTTTGGGCAGGAGACGTTCGTAGGTATTGAAGATTCCAGCATCTGAAATCACGATGGGAGCGTGAACATGCACCTCTTCCTGCCCCTTCAGGACACTCACACCTGCATCAGTGCCAACAAAACAGCCCAGTCAGCAAATCCTGGCTTTAAATTGTATCAATTCTAAAATGTAGTTTGTGAAGTGTTACCAATAGCCTCTTTCGCGTCATTGAGGAGAATGCGGTTGACAGGTGCTCTGACAAGCACTGCACCTCCTGACTTCTCGATGATGGGGATCATGTGGTAGGCGATCTCACTAGCACCACCTTTTGGGTACCAGGCGCCATTCAAATAGTGGCACAAAATCAAGCTGTGCATGGAAAAGCTTGCATCTTTGGGTATTTTACCTGTTTAAACCAACACAAAAACTGAAGCAGGTCAGTAGCTGTGAGTTAAAGAATGATTTTTGGCTAGAAATACAGATTAAACCACAAAATTCCAGTTAAGTCAGAGAACTGGATCATCTCACCGTAGGTCCCAAAGATGTAGGACATCACAGCTCTCAGATCCTTATTCTGTGTGAGCTCACTCACAACATCCGTCAGGCTGCGAGACGCATAGCGGAAGAAGGAAGAGAGACGACTGACCAGGCCTGTGTGCACCAGGAACTTTGCGATAGGAGACGGGAGGAGTTTCAGCAGGACCATGAACCATACGCCACTTGCAACTTTCTGACAAGAGCATTACAAATCAGTGTTATGTTTTGTGTTTTACTCTGTGTCCCCATGAAGCTCTTAAACATGTGTTCTTCAAAAGTGGACTTCAGGTCTAACCAGTTTCTAAGTCTAGTTTTTGCAAGAAATGAAATGTTTAATAGTTAATGAAGAAAAGGTTAAAGAAGGTGATGTAATCTTATGTGCAAGCATGCAGTGTCCTCATTCCCTTGGATAAGTGCCTATCTGAGGATATGATTTCAGAGGAAAGGTCATGCAAACAGCTACATACAGTTATACAACATTTTATATTTTTTCTCCTAAGCACATTAAAATCCTCTAGATTTTCAGAGTACTGAATGACTAAAACTACAATAGCATTCAAGAGTTTGGGGTCAGTAAGATTTCTTTAAGAAATTAATTGTAACAGTGAACACCTATAATATTACAAATCACTGCTTTTCCTGTATTTTTGATCAAATAAATGCAAGTGAGCATAAGAGACACTGAAAACATTAAAAGTCTTACAGACACCAAACTTCTGAATGGCAGTATATTCTAATATTCGGACCTCATAAACAGCATGTGCAGTGACACCTGACAGACATCTCCTAAACTTACTAAACACTATCCTTGTTTCTCACCTTGGAAAGGCTCACATATTCATCAATGGCCTTTTCCTCCCCTGGGAAGCACTTCTTCAGTTCATCAACATAGCGTTTTTTTCCACTGTAGATGGGGTATATGCGCCGGTTTTCTGGTGGACCCAGGACCACTTTGTCAAAGGGGTTCTCCAGCGGGTCCCACTGCAGCTGTCCATTGGTCAACTGGTCAACCACACAGCGAAATGGCTTGTGATCCAGTAGTTCCCCAATATAGTGGATACCTGAGTTAGGGGAAAGACTTTCAGATCAGAGTTTTAATAAGACTCAATTATAATGTGCTTATCTTTGCCAAAGCAAGACATGATAGGGTTTTAGGCTGATAAATACTGTTATATTAGGTTGATCCATTGTGAAGTACAGAAGTCTTTCTCACCAACATCAAACTCAAAGCCTTGTTCTGTGAATGTGTGACAGCATCCTCCAGCTCGGCTATGTTGCTCCAGAACCACAACCTTCTTACCCACTTTAGCCAACAGGACAGCAATTGCCAATCCACCAATCCCACTGCCAACCACTATTGCATCCAAGTCCTGAGGGACTTTACTGGCCAGAAAGCCTGGATGATATGGATACAAATGTGGAGTTAGACTATTAGGTATTTCATAATAACACATGCATATGGTCAGTAAAATATATTTTACAGTACAGAGTTAAGATTTTAACTTAAAATTATGTTAAACATAAATAGTTCGTCAGTATCAACAATAACGCACGGGGTCATATTTTTATCTGACCTTGTTTCAGGACTTTGTTCTTCAGCTTTCTGTCAAACACCATGGGCTTCAGCGGCTCGCGCGTGTCGTCAGCAAAAGGATTCGCTCCTGGAGTTCCCCAAACATATTTAAAGAGAATGGCCCCTAAAACCAAGGAAAGTACGATAATAGCGATCCACATATTGTGAGGCTTAAAGTGTTGTCACGTGCTGGCATAAAAAACTTGAAGTTACACTTCCTGACTCCACTGCCCAATATAAAAGTTGTTCAGTGTTGACTCCTCCTCCGAAGACGATGCGGACCAATCACAAGGTTTTTTTTTAAATGACGTATTGATTGCGGAGCGAAGGGTAGTTTTAGCCAATACAATGTAGACTATATAAATGTAAGTTTAATATTATAATTTTAGAGATTACGAATACTAAAACTGGACTACTTCCTCGTTCCGTGTGAAATAACGTCTAAACGGAATGTGCTTTCGTCTTATTAAGTACACTGCAATAAACCAGATAAATAAATGCAGCAACAATCAGAAAAGGTGCTATCAGTTCTTTTGCTGATAGTTTGTATGCAAATGTCTGGCCAATGCTTAAATCACTTATCTTGCCACCAAATTTCATTTTTAAGAAAACAAGTATGTTAAGTACTTGGATAGATAAATAGAAGCCCAATAGAAACATCACAGAAATTCCAATGGTTTCCATGAAAATACCATTATGAACCATTAGCTTTTTTCAGTAAAATCATTACAAATTTCAGTTTTGTAGTGTGTTTTGGGCATTTTTCCAATAGGATTTAACTTCCCACCAATATAATCCATCATATACCAGTATACACCATTATAGTTTCCATTAAAACCAATACAATTCCCATTAAAACCATTACATTTCCTATTGTGTTATGGGCAGGGTTCTATTGTGTTTTTTTCAGCAGGGTAAGTAGGCTAGTAAAACATACACAGCCTTGTTTTGTTCCGAAGACAAGGTTTATATTCATAGCTTCATTTACAACATATGCAGTATGGCATGATATATGACCACTTGCCTATTACAACTCATGATTCATTCACAGGAAATTACAACAGGCTTAAAGTGTGAAGCAATGTTTTAGCATTCATTTGAAATCTAAATCTTTTGTAACATTATGCATGTCTTCGCTGTAACTTTTGATCAATGTAATACACCCTTGCTGAATAAAAGTACTATAATTTATTTTAAAAAATCAATAAATAAAAGCGCCACATATTAATACCATGTACCATGCAGAGTGTTTCAGTTTTACATTTATTCAGATTATACAAGCACATACAAACTGAGAGACAAAGGAAAAATGCGAAAAAAGGTGAGAGCAGGAAATAAATGTGATTTAGAGAAAAAGACCCTGTTTAGAGAGGAATGAAGAAAGGTGACTGGCCAGGCCCGTGTGCACCAGGATCTTTGCGAGAGGGGTAGGGGAGCTTCAGCAGGAACACAAACCATATTCCCAACTTTCTGACAAGAGCTGGAGCATTAACAGTCAAGGTTACATTTGGTGTTTTTCATGTCTCCATGAAGCAAAAGTTTCATTTCTATAACCAGTTTTTAAGTCTTTCTAAGTAATAAAATCCAACCATAAAAGCATCAAACAACAGAACTAGTTAATGAAGGTGATACAAGTTTATAAGCATGCTGTGTCCTCATTTCCTCTTTAGTCACAACACTCTTGGATGAGTGCTTGTCTGTGATTGTAGAGGAAAGGTCTTGCAAACATGCCTTTATACCTAAGGGTGTTAAAATACTGCAGTTTTTATTCAATAACGACGCTTTATATTTTTTTCAAATGACAGTAAAGGCATTTCTAATGTTACCAAAAAAATTATTATATTTCAAATAAATGCAGTTTTTCTTCAAAAAGTTTAAATGTTTATAGTTTTTAGCATTTATTTCAAGAATAAAACTTTTGTAACATTATAAATGTATTCACAGTCACTTTTGATCAATTGAATACATCCTTGCCAAATAAAAGTGTCTTTTTGTTTTGTTTTTATGTCACTGAACCCTAACTTTGGAACCGTTGTGAATTCCTGGTAATAACATTTTAAATCTTCAATATCTTGTTTTGTAGCATACATAAAAACTGATTTTCCCAAAATAAATCTTGAGGTCAGATCCTGATCAGTATACTTAAACATCAACATCAGGTTACACTTTTGTTTCTGCCGTCCAGCTGATACATTCAGCAACCTAAAAATGTTATTATACCTGTAAGTGTGGTTTAACTAAATTGATTCGGGTTGTAGGACTGCCGGATGACAAAATAAATGTTTACTAAATGATAGTATAAAACTGCATTTCTTGTCTATTACCACCCACCACTATTGATGATGAAATAAGCCCAGCTACAAAAGCAAAATATATGAGCGAGCGTTGCTATTTTGAGTGATTATTTTGTATAGGTAGCACTTTAATGTTAATGTTGAATCAAGACTAGTTAGCACATCATTTATTATTGGTGATAAATGGTTTAATAATCATATTTTATTATGGCTACACTTGAATTGGATACAAAATACAACCTGAAGTCCAGAAACGTTGGGACGTTTTTTACATTTGAATACAATTAATATAAAAGACTTTCAAATCACATGAGCCAATATTTTATTCCAAATAGAACATAGAGAATATAACAAATGTTTAAAAGGATCAATTTTACACTTTTATCCACTAAATGAGCTAATTTCAAATTTTATGCCTGCTACATGTCTCAAAAAAATTGGCACGGGGGCAACAAAATGCTGAAAAAGCAAGACATTTTGAAAAGATTCAGCAGGGAGAACATCTAGCAACTAATTAAGTTAATTGACATCAGGTCTATAACATGATAAGCTATAAAAGGGATGTCTTAGAGAGGCAATGTCTCTCAGAAGTAAAGATAGGTGGAGGCTCTCCAATCTGTGAAAGAGTATGTAAAAATATTGTGGAATACTTTAAAAACAACGTTCCTCAACGTCACATTGCAAAGGCTTTGCAAATCTCATCATCTACAGTGCATAACACCATCAAAAGATTCAGAGAAACTGGAGAAATCTCTGTGCGTAAGGAACAAGGCTGAATACCTTTGTTGGATGCCCATGGACTTCGGGCCAACACCAAAACTCCAAAAACTTATAACCTCGATGCCCAGACGACTGTTTTGAAAAGAAGAGGAAAACTAATGGTAAACATGGTGCTACATCATGGAAAACATGCCCCCGTCCCAATTATTTTGAGATCTGTAGCAGGCATCAAATTTGAAATGAGCTCATTTTGTGCATAAAATTGTAAAAATTTTCAGTTTAAACATTTGTTGTCTATGTTCTATTGTGAATAAAATATTGGCTCATGTGACTTGAAATTCTTAGTTTTCATTTTATTCAAATACAAAAAAATTCCCAACATTTCCAGAATTTGAATTTGTAGATCAAGGATGATAAAACATCTACAGTTAATTGTACCCAACATGCATGTACAATGTAACTGCTGAGAAAGAGAGAGAGGGAGAGAGAGAGAGAGAGAGAAAAAGAGAGCCCAAGTAAAGAAGAGATTGCCAGCAAAGAAAAAAAAAGACAGTTATTTTTATTTTTTTGTATCCCTTCCTTGACCAAATGTGAGACAACTGACCAATCAGCAATCAAAAGCTTTCCACATCCTAAGTATGTACATCTTGGCCTACAGACCTTGATGACTATCAACATCTCTTCTTCAGAAATTCCAAATTTCCCTTTTGTTACTCAAGATAGGTTTGGGACAGGAAAACAAATGCTTTTGATCATTTTAAACCTTACATACTCAAACTGAAAATTCTCTATTCTAAAACGTTCAACTTTGATCTTTTAAATACTCGCTTGACTATGTTCAGGTGACTGAAATGTTTCTATTAAAAAATAATACAAATTATATATATATATATATATATATATATATATATACACAATGAAAATGCACAATGAAAATACATGAATTTAGAAAGTTTAAAAACGGAGTTCCATGTCGATACTCCACTTCTTACTGCATCTTGTCTAAAGACGCTATGGGAAAAGCCTTTTTTCCTTCTGACTGAAGCCTTATTCAATCACGCAGCCATTGGTTTGTGCAGTGTGTTAAAAACGAACCAATGGCTCGGCAGCGGTGTTGCACGAGCCTGTGGCGACGGAACCCGCTAGAGCACGCCATAATGGGCGGCTTCTCTATCAGCGACGATGATGACTTCGTCTCTCACTGATCCAGGAAGCCTGCTCGCCGTTGAAACTCCTCGCAGCTGGAACCAGTGACCTCTGCTCGGCTGAATACGCCGCCTTCTCAGCACTGCAGCAGTTCTGGTCCCGCTTCCCTGCAACAATCCGGCAAAGTTCACATATTTTTTTTAAAGAAGCAAACGGCATTGTTGCAAATGACGGCAACAGCGAGTGTGCTTCCTGTTTGGGGAAATCCCATGCAGATGCCGCATTGGCTGGATTGGCTGTAGGGACCTGTGAGGAAAAAAACAGTGGGACAGAGGATCTCAGTGCCTCGCTCTCGCCACACAGAGAGGTTTCTCCCTTCCTCTTTTCTCAGCCTGACCAGCGTCCCTCGTTAGCTGACCCCGCCCTCCTGCCTTCATCTGGTGCAAGCGCCGCCAAGGCCGGGTTGGATGCCGAACTTCTCTGCTGGGGCAGAAACCACTCGTCAGCGATCCTTGCTGTTCTTCCCTGAAGTTCACAATGAGCTCACAAGATCATGGCGCTCCCCCTACTCCACTCGCATCCGTACTTCTGCTTCATCCACCCTCACCACGGTCGACGGCTCTGAAGAAAAGTGGTACAAGAAGATGCCTCCTCTAGACGAATCAGTGGCCGCGCATCTCTGCCCGCCCTCTGCTATCGGCTGGAAGGCAAAGGCCGCCCACCTGTCTAAGCCGTGCAGGATCACTGCAGCACTCGCTGGACGCTCCTATGCTTTGGTTGGACAGGCGGCTTCGGCGCTCCACTCTATGGCGGTCCTCCAGATCTTTCAGGCCAAACTCCTCTATTACATGGACGGGTCTGAGCCTGATCCTGCGACTCTCAGGGAGCTGAGAAGTGCTACAGACCTGGCACTGTGCGCCACCAAGACAAGTAAACTTCCTCTTCCATGTCTCACGTGTGCTGTGCAGCTGCCCCCTCGAGTTTATCCAACCCCAGAGTGTCAGAATGTCAGAGTGTCTTATAGGTATAATAAAACGAGGTTATTTACTCCAATTTGCTCGAAGACCCCCGCACTTCAGTAGCGTGGTCTCCACCTCAGTGCAAAGCAAGAATGCCCACGTTCTATACTCAGAGGTGATGATTCTCCTGGAAAAAGGAGCAATAGAAATTGTTCCTCCAGCTCAGAGCGAGTCAGGCTTCTACAGCCATTACTTCCTCGACCCCAAGAAGGATGGCAGCCCCCGGCCCATCCTCGATCTCAGATGCCTAAATTGCGCCCTCATAAAGAGGTTGATCAGGCTGATCACATTGAGACAGATCCTCCATATTTAAAGAGAATGGCTACTAAAGCCAATGAAATTACGATGACAGCGATCCACATGTTGTGAGGCTCAAAGTGTAAAATGCTGACTAGCAGCCTACTGTTATACTGTAAACATTTCATCACACCACCACCCAATATAATACGTGTTTAGTGTTGACTCCTCCTCCGACAATGCTGAGATGATTTAACTAAAACTGATTAAAAAAAGGTAGACAGTATTTGACATTATAATTGTAGTACTACTACTACTTCTATTACCTGCTTTTTGTTCATTGTGAAATAATGCTGTCGTAAGACCTCTGCAATAACCTTTAGTAACATTTGGACTACAATTGTTTAAAAAAAAGTCTAGAATAAACAAATAAATAAAAACTTTGGCCTCCAGGCTTCTTCAGAGTGTGTCAGCTTATTTGATGAATTCTTAGTTGTATGCAAATAACTGGGCAATATTTAAATCGTTTACTTTATTTTTCCAAGAAATTACATCATTTTGGCTTTTAACGAAAATAAGTTTGGAATACAATTAAGTAAAATAACAGGCCTATAAAATAGAAAATATTGAGCTTGTATACAACAAATCTTGTTGTATACAGTACACAAGGTCTACATTTATGGCTTCATTTACAAGCATAAAGTGAAAAGAAGTTGCGCACATCTCACAAACCCAAAATAGGCCTTAGGTGCAGGACAAAAAGATCAAATTATAGCCAAAGAACAAACGTAATGTCCGAACACTGCATTGACTGCGCCATAAAAAAAATAATTTATTGCAATGTTACGACCATCAGGTCTCTCTCTCTCTCTCTCTCTCTTTTTCTCTCGCTCTTCTTTTTCTTGTCCTGTGGGAGTATAGGTTTATCCACACAGTGACCAAACAGGCTTAATTGGCATGATTACCTGTTACTTATAAAGAGTTGTACCTCAGTTTTGTTATCTGTGCCCAACTGAAGACCTGATAGTCGAAACGTTGCAATAAAGGAATTTTTTTATGGAACAGTCAATTCAGAGATTATGTTTTTTCTTTCATTTACAAGCATAACATACATGGCATGATACATGACCACTAACGATAGCTTATTACAACTCACACTTATTCGCAGGAAATGACAACAGGTTTAAAGTTTAAAGATAACTATCTAAATACAAGCAATAAATGTGATCTAATTACTTCTTATTAGACCTGTCACTGAGGTGGAGAACATGGAATCTCACAGATCCTCTTCTCTTTCCTCAAGCAAGAGACATCTCCACATTTTTCTCCTTTTAAGATAGCACAGTCTTCACCATGCAAAGGATTTTCAACCTTCCAGTCATCTGGAGGATATTCCCATCTAAAATAATGATTAAATTGCCAGTCACATATGTGAGGTCAAGAACAAATTAATGGGGAACAACAACTGTGTTGGAAAAAAGCTTATTTTTTATGTTATTTGTCACTAATTGATACAAAGGTGATTTTAAGAATAATTTTAAAATGATACTTGCAAGAGATTGTTGTTTAAGGGATTGTTGTCCACCCAAAGCCACACACCCTCCGTCTGGCTGTCGGTCAGGCCAATCCAGTGATAGACACCATTTACTCTTTTAGATAGAAATTCCTACAACACCGAAATAGGTGATCTTGTCTTTGTCTTATATAATGAAACCTAGAATCTATTAGTTTTAAACTGTAGACACTCTAAAAAAAATGGTGCTTTATAGCACTAAAAGTGGTTCTTTGGCTTGTAATCACAGGGGAACCACTTTTTGTGCTGTATAGCACCAAATCTTGGTTCTTCAGCGGTTCTTCACCGGTTCTTTGGCATAACTGAGGGGCTATATAGCACCGCATACAATATACAGAATCTGTTAAGTTCCTATGTGGTCCTTCAGCGGTTATTTTTGGTGATTAAGGTGCTATATAGCACCACTGCCATACAAAGAACCTGTTAAGCCCATATAAAGGTTCTTTACGAGCCAAAGAACCACCATTGGTGCTGTTTAGCACCATTTTTTTTTGAAGAAGTACAATGCAATCTGGCCCTTCTTATGGTTCTACATAGTATCATTTGACAAAGGCGCTGTACAGCACCTTTAAAGATATGGTGCTATATACCACCAAAAGTAGTTCCCCTATGATTACGAGCCAAAAAAAACTTTTAGTGCTATATAGCAACATTATTTTTTAGAGTGATAGAGTGTCACTCTGTCATCATCACACTGCTCCTAATCTGTACCTGTTTGTCTTTATTGTTGATGATGACCAGATCTCCACCCAGATCCTGACAGCGTCGTCTGCTGCTGTTCCAGTCCATGATATCAGTGGAGAAAACATAGAATCTGCCCTGTGCTCTGATCCACCTCTCTTGTAAATCTGCATAGTTTAAGTTTAGCTTAATAAAGATATACAGGAAGTGCACTCCAAAATAAATCTGAGTATGTGGTTAAGCTGAATATTGAAACCGGATAGGTGAGAAAAAATGAAATATTTACAAGTGCATAACTGTATTTAATCTTGTGTACTTCTACCTTATTTAATAAACAGAGTTAGTAATCAAATTCTGACCTAAGAAATATAGAAATGACAAGTATACAATCAAACACAGTGACTGAACTAGTTGTGATGTCAGGTCAACTGCATTTGTGATACTCCTGCCGCTCAAGCATTTTTTTTTTACAGTAGACAGTATGGAGATGCTTTTTCCTATTTATGAATTCATAATGACTTTACTGTACCTGAACAGTAGTTTGGTAGACTGTGGTTTTTAATGTTCATGGAATTTATTTTCATGATTGGTTGAACATCTAAAGGCAATCCTGTGGAAAGAGCCAAAACTATCAAGCTAATGTGCGTGTACAGCTTTGGATGAGGAGAAATGATTATTTACCTGAATTTGAGCAGTTTCTTCTTGGTTCACAAAACAGAATTGCATTTTTGGTCATATCTGTAAAGCATTGTGGTGCAGTAAAAAAACAAAGATGGCAATAAAAAATGTGGGATATTTTTAATCCCTTATTTAAAATGGAGTTATGATGCAAATTTGTATAGGTCACTAATCAAATCGAATCATTTTAGTAAAACATAAAATACTCACACAGGTATGCCAACACCCCATTTGCCAACAGAGACAGGAAGAGGAGAACGGAGAATTTCCTCAGCATTGGTTCACAACAGTGCCCTAGCAAACATATGCACAAAAAAAAATATATTTAATATGTATATAATAATATATATTTTATTCAGAACTGTTTTGGATTTCAAGTTACTTTCTATTTTTTCATCTGTCGTGTTTCTGATTTGTCATCTACTTGTAAGCAAAATGTGCAAAGGGAATGCCCATGTAAACCGTTTTAGTCTCTACTAAAACTAGAACTAGAACCTTAATGTGGCTGTATAACAAATAACTGATAAAGGAGAATTATAGGTACTGATATGCAGTTCAAATGCAGGAGAAAGGAAGGAATATCAAAACATTAAACCCTGACAACTTAAGTATTTTAACACCGTGAGCATCTTTGGGGAAGATTATATTAAGTCAACATTCTATAAAAGTCAGTAGTAAGGTAAGTAAAAACACACTTACTCTCATCTTTATCCGCTGATGTCAGTTTGGAGTCTGATAAATAGTTAGAATAAACATTTTCAACCATCTTTTGTCTGAAGAGAGATTGTTATATCGCAGTGATAAGAGAGAACTAAAGCACTCTGGTCTCATGTGACAAACTACTCGTGAAGACAGACAGGTTACTGGGGGGTTTCATTTAACCACATCGACCAAATAACGGTATTTGCTAAATTTCCAGTCAGCAGCTTATTAGTGGTGTTGGTTATGCATTCACAAATATGTTGTGATACTTAACATGCCTTTTAAGTTGGTATTATTTTCCTAGGTTGCTGTTTGTTTTGACTACACAATCCTTTAGTAATGATTTATTGTTAATAGTACACATTTATTTCTCAGGATAAAGCCCTTGAGATGAACTACAACAAAGTAAGATAAACAGCAATGAAGACACACATTACAATTAATAATAAGACAAAAAAAGTTTATGTATTAAAAATATATACTATCTAGAAAATAACATTTTAGAAATACCTTTCTTGCTGTGGAAGTTGGGAGTTACAAAATGCATTAACACAGAAAAAATATATATATTTTTACACTACATGTATGCATGTTTGTGTGTGTGAGTTACACATAGTCATTAGAACTTCATAGTTCTTAACACTGTTTACAATTATAATATGAAAAACAAAAAACTATGAAAAGTATGATATACATTCCCATATCAAATGTGGCACAGTAGTACAGAATGTGAATACAAGTAAACAAGAAAGAACATCAAATGCATCAATCATATATTTAAATGAGCGCCCAGTGAAACAAAAAGTCAACTGTTAAAAATGAGTAGGCTAATCTACTGTAGGTCTATTGAAGGCATGGGATCTCACAAATACTCCTCTCCTCTCTTGAGCAAGAAATGTTCTCTTGTGTATTTCCTTTAAGTGCAGCACAGTTGTGTTGTTTGGAGTCCAGGTTTGGCCAGTTTCCATCCTTGTTCCCAGCCCAGTAGAGATCAAATTCACCAGTAACACATAGTCTCTGAGCAAGAAACTCCTGCATCACAAACACATGATGTACGTTCATTATCTTCTGTATAATAACAGAATATACAGATATATAAGAACACTATGTGATGTGACTATTTTACACTTGCCTCAATGTTGTATTTGTGAACACACACTGTGGGTTTTTACACCTGTACCCACTTCTCTTATGTTTGTTCCTCTTTTAAAACCATGCAGAACACAAAGTGATGTACCTTCTCCTCTGTGTTGCTGATAATGGCCAGATCTCCACCCAGACTCTTACAATACTCTCTGCTGGAGCTCCAGGTGTTGTTGTAACTGGAGAAAACGTAAAATCTGCCGTTGCCCTTATACCACTGCTCTGGCAAATCTACAGAGACAGTTTTCAATGTTTATCGAGAGGAAACACACTTGTGTGTCTGTGTTTCAGGCTTGTGGTTTAGCTGGAAATACATTAATAAGTTGGGGGGGGGGGGGGGGGGGCTGAAACCCTGCTGAACTGCACCTCGACATACATAAATGTTTTTATGTATGTCGGAATGTATGTATATATATTTCGTATATATACGAAAATGTATTTTGGAATGAATCACTGTTAAAAACACAAGAACAGACATACGACGAGGCTGAGACAGAACGTGTGAAGAAGCACATACTCAAGACTGATATGATGAGAAAAAAAACTTAGGTTCTTAAGGCGATTAGTTGCAAACAATAAAGATAATCCACCAGATCTTGTGTATGTTGAAAAACTAAACACAGTTTTACCTGGGCAGTAGTTTATTGAGCTCCAGTCCTCATCGTAAATGCAGCTTTGACTACCTTGTTCATTGTCTGATTATGGGTGAGAGAAATAAAAAAAAACAGTTAACTATCTTATCATATTTGAGCAGATAGAGATGAATGATTTACCTGAAATTGAGCAGTTTGTTACTGGCTCACAGTGCAACAGCATGTTGTATTTAGTGACACCTGCAAAAGACAGTGAAATTAAACAAAAAGTGTAAAAGGTAGTGTAAATGCACTGTATGCAGTTGGTTGGTGTTTCCTGTAAAATTCAATACTCACACAAGTATGCCAGCACCCCATTAACCAGCAGAGACAGGATGAGAAGAACAGCAAGACCCTTGACACAGATAGGTCTGCATCGCTTCTCTTTGGCAGATTTCTTAGCTACAAAATAAAAAGCACGTTTAAAACGAAACCTCTACCAAAATGACTTTAATTCATTAGAATAAAGCGTCACATGTCCTTTGCACCAACAAATAATCCTTTAAAAATCTATTTATGTCCAAAAATTGCTAAAGCTAATAACATGCATGTCTAAAAATAAAATGTTATACATATGTTTAAACTACATTGCCGTGGTGGAAAGTAATTTACCGCGAAGAAAAGTCTTAAAATGACTCGAGAAGCATAAGCTACCAACCAAAACCATATATCTGACGTTATCAGTGATTGTGTTGTTATTGTTTGTATTTGATTTAAATGTTTTTAATTGATCCTATTGTTTTCAATAGACTACTGTATGATTTGTATTGTGTGATTATAAAATGTTCTAGTATGTATTTTTAGTCAACTTTTCTTTAGAGTGACTTGTAACATCTTGTCCAGGGACTACGGATGAAACATAGCCATTGGCTAATTCTGGTACATTTACAGGAATGTTTTATTAAAGTACAATGTCCCTGTCAACTAAATAAAAAAATAATAATTGCGTAAATTAATGTGCGAACTAATGACTGGCGATTTTCCGTCGGACACAAATCAGGTAACTGTTGCTATGTTTACCTTCCAATTTACAACTCTCCAACTTTAACATTTTTTATAAAACATAAGCTAAAAATTAGTATAGGCCTATGTAGAAACAAATACACATTTTAAGCAGCCCTGCCGTAGCTTACCTTTATCTTTAACCTCATTTGTCGGTCACTTTTAAACCTAAATGTGTAATTACTACCAATGAGAAAAACAATACAGCACTTACTTCCAAATGAGTCCTTTTTCATGCAGTCGATGTTGCCATAAATATGATCAGACATGTCTTGTTTGTTCATTACTGTTAATCAGAGAAGTGTGCATCTGAAAGTTGGTGACGTGCTCTGATCTGCGTGTGTCAGCGAAGACACACTGAACAGATGAATGCAAACCATGTCATTTCCTGTCAACTCTATTTTGATGCTGGCGGATTTCCAGATATGTTGTTCTATTGACAGTTTTACTTTTTCTGATCGTGTTGGCCTATTGTACAGACATAATCTAGTCAAAACCCAAATTAAGTCCATTGATGCTGTGGTCACAAGAATTAGTCTACTCTTATGTTAATGTTTCTAAATAATGATCAAACGTGGGAAGGAAAAAATAAAGCTTATCTAAAGCTAAATGAGGGATTAAGAAGTTTTAACAGTGAAAGGTCCAAGCCACTTGATTAGTTGGATCAGTTATGTTTAATTAGGGTAGCGTCTAAACTGTGCAGGGCTCTGGCTCTCCAGGAACTGAGTTTGACACCCCTGGTCTCAGCTATACCAGATCATAACCATCTGTTATTATAACAGGTCTAAATATAGCTACAACGTGTTTGGTTTGTCCTCACTAATACATTCAGTCAAACCCTCAAGACGCACCTCATTAAGATGCATCTACTTACTTTAGTTCAAACAATGCATTTGGATCTTTGTTTTTATTGATATAAAAATGCCATTATGTTTCTAACTACATTATTAAAGAAAAGAAGTTGCCATTCATGTGCTTGGCTAAAACCACTGACTGAGATTGAATCATTCAAAATGTTATTGTCCTTGAACTCCGTTGTAGTGCAAAGATATAATGAAAATGTGCCTGACACTTGCTTAAGATGCAGAGACTTTGAAGGTATCATTGTATATGGGAGTGTGAAGAAGTCAATTATATATATATATATATATTTATATGTGAAAGAGATGATAGAGAAGATAACATTCCAGGTCACTAGGTTAAAATAAAAATAAGATAACTAGTTTATTTTACTTGTTAATATAGTTTTATTACTAATATGAGACATGTTGATTTTAAGTTGCTAAATATATCATTATACACTTTAGAAAAAAGATTTAGAAAAAAAAAGTAAAAATTTGCCAAAATAAGTTTTGACTTTAAGGCCAGAGGTTAGCTCCGCCTCCAAGATAAGTTAAGGAGAGAGTGCAGAGAGTGACGGAGAGAAATACGCTGAGCAATTTGATTGTTTTAAAATTTGATCATTTGAGCAAAATAAATCCTTTGAAGCTCGTATTTTAAGGAAATCGAAGCTGACAAAGAGACTAGTTGCAAAGCTAGAAGTGCATGAGAAAGAGAACGAAAACTAACTGGATTAAGGTCGAATCGAGACACACTCCGCTTTATTCTCCTCTTTCATCTTATTTTTTTCTCTACCCTTTTCTTTCTTCCATGTATTATGCTTTTGTTGTTTTTACTCTGGAGTCCTGAACTGTCCCTGCCGTGGATGCTCTTTCTGTAGTTTGGACATAGCGAGACACACATCTAATTGATCGCACCCGGAAGTAAAAAGAACAATCATTTTGCTGGACTGGAATGACAAAACATACTCACCTTGAACTGTGGTATGATTTTTCCTCTTTGGATTTTTCTCTGGACTGAGCTTTACATTTTTCTTATTAAACTGAACAAACTGGAATTTGGACACTGAGCTTCACAATTTAATGATTTTTCTTTTCTGTGGATACAAATTGTGAATTGTGAACCTGAATTTCACATTCAAGGTCTGAAATATGTAATACTGATTTCTGAAGTCTATATTTCTAATTTGAATTTCCGTATCTTTTTTGAACTATTGTTTGACATTGTGAATTTGGGTTTCATTTATTTTCATCTTTTTAATTTACTCAATAACAATATATATTTAGTTACCTCTTTTCTTTTACATTTACCCTTGTGTTTGAATTCATTATTTCATTCATTTCTGTTATCAATCCAATACACTCCAGTGAGCAAAACATAGCTAGCACACTCAAAAACAGGTAGTTGAGGGTTAAACACTGTCACCTTTTTATTTCATTTATATCCTAAGGCTTATTTCTTTAAATTGGAAAAGTATGTGTGCACCAAATATCACTGTAAACACTGCAACTGCACATTTTACAGTTTACAAAACCTTTCGAGTCTCAAATAATGCTATTTTCTTGAAACTTCATAAAAACCTTTGTCAGACCAACAAAATTACCCCAAATGTTGTCCCAACTAATTAAACACCATTGTCTGGACAAAGAATTTCCTATTGTAGAAATTTTAAGGCTTTGTGAGTTCCCAGTGTCGTGGCAATTTTTCACTTACTCTCATCAGTCAAGAGACAAATCAACTCTTGGTCTTTTAAAAGGTTTTATTCTCTGCAGAGAAGGTCAACAGTCTACAGAGACAAGTTTCTGCAGAATGCGACGAAGGGGGAGGGCGTTTCACCACCTTATATTCACACACTCAAGGTCACTGGGTTACTATCATTCGGCTGTACTAGGAAGCAAATAGCATTTTACTAAATCATGTTGTGTACAGCCTACTCCCTTTACATTTAGGGCCTATAAGACCTCTAAGGTCAGCATAAAATGAATTTTCTTTGACACCAGCATGCATTGCAGCATGAATAAATTATGCCGTTACTGTTATAGGATTATTGTTTTGCTGTTTGCTGACTTCATTTAAACTTTTTTGTTGATTTATCATTGCTGTTAGTTATTTGTTGTACTGTGATGTAAAGGGCTCATCTTTTTAACATTTGTTGATTGCCACCGTTCTTGAGATTAAAGTCTCAAGTTTTGAGAATAGATTCGGGTTTATGCAATTTTGCCCATATGTTGGAAATATTAGTCTTTTAAGTTGTTTTACAAACAAACACAATGTAGTATTAGACTTAATTATCCATTAATGTTTGTCATTTTTATACAAACGTAAGTTTAAGTTTGATAATGTAGTGACTTTAACGTTATTTATTTCTTCCAAGAAATAGAAAATAAATAATTACATCAACATTCAAGATAATAAAGAGAATGTGAAGTCTGCCGTTATAGTTCTATGTTTTAACATTGTATAAATGCTAACACAAAGCATTTTGTCCATAAAACTCACATAAACAAGTTCACAGAACATCATTCGGAGAAGCTTTCAGATTCTTCATAAAATGTGGTGGAGTTGGAAATGTGTTGATAAAAGACCAAGAAAGGAGGTGATACTGTATATTAATATAACATAGGCTTACTGAGAAGCTTTTTTCCCACTTCGTTTTTTATTTGATTTTCAATTTTACGTGGAAATTTGTGTGTACATGTAATAAAAAGATTGTTAAAATGATATTGTCTTTTATTGAAATCAATAAACAGCTTAGTAATTAGTAATAAACAATATTTTTACCACTATTTTACTATACTTATGAAGCATACAACACATCTATAGCACATTAATTTACACAAGAAGAAGATCCTCTTTAAGGCGGTTTACATTTTCAAGTGATCAATCAGATTTGCTTTACTTTATAACTATACATTTATTCTTTTAATTGTCTTATGTTTAATTTCATCTTTATTGTACATCCCTCTCTGGGGGATTAAGCATGTTTTACTACCTCTGATGTAAGGATGTATAAATGACATATGGAAACATGATTTAGTACGAACATGGAATCTCACAAATGCTTCTCTCCTTCCTCGAGCAAAACACATCTCCCCACATCGCCTCAAACATGCGTCCATTCAGTACAACACAGTCTTCACCCAGAGGATTGTCCGCTGTTGTATGATCATCCGGAGGCCGTGCCCAGAATCTGACAACAAAAAAAACGAATGAATAATTGATGAGATGTTTAGACAGGCACTTATCCAAAGAATTTTCAGATACATGTATCAATAGAAATGAATACTTGCTTTAGATTATCCTTGGTGTCGTCCACCCACAGCCATACCCCTTCCGTGCGGCTATCAGTCAGACCAATCCAATATAATGTTTCTGCGCCAATAGTGCGTATTTGCTTAGCAATATAATTCTACGAAATAGAAATTGATCCATTTAATTTATCATGTCAAATGCACATATTTCATCTTGATACGATTTTTCTAATAATCATATTCTGTTAACACACGTGGTCAGAACGGTTGGCAGCTTTGGTAAATGTGACACTGGCAGTGGCCGAGCTGACCACTTTGAAAAACACGCCACGTGGTTTTGTGCTGCGCGCGTATGTATACAAGGCGTTGCGGTAATAGCGTGTAAAAACTCAGATCAAAGAAATGTCTCTGACATTCATTGATTAAGCCAGTTTCTCTGTTAATAATTAATAAATGAACGAATGAATATATATTTTTAGTTTCTTTATTAAGTTAATTTAGAAATATGTCTGGACCATTTTTTGTTTGTTAAATTCTAATTTTTGTATTTTAAAGTAGCCTAATGAGTCTGACCAAGCAACCAGCAGCAGACAGTGAGTTGAAATCATCACGACTTGCTTAAAATAAAATCTATAGATATAAAACACTTCAAGCATATCATAGTGTTAGCTTAGCGGCACGCTTTAGCTAACTGCCTGCGCTTGAACCCGGATCTCTTCCAGCTGCGCTGAAGGCACTCGCCCTCACTGCACACTAAACACTGTTTGAGCCGCTCTCGACAGTCACGGTAGCACAGTCTCGTGTTATTTCCACCAATGCGGCAAATAATTTATCCCCATAATAACTGATGGATGTCTAAAATATAAAAACAAGCCCAATACCCGGCCCGCGTCTGAGCTATGACCTGAACATTGTCCCGAAGCCGTAAATAAGTCAGGGCCGCCGGGTTTGGGCTGAAATGCAGGGCTCTAAAGCGCAGCTGTTACTGATGATATGAACAGAATTTTATTCTTATTGTGAAATATTTGACCATTAGGTCGTATTGTCTCAAAAGTCATGGAAATGTATTGGTAAAAATTTGTACGAGAACAAACCCTGTATA
The DNA here is from genome assembly GCA_003573665.1 of Oxygymnocypris stewartii. NCBI lineage: Eukaryota > Metazoa > Chordata > Actinopteri > Cypriniformes > Cyprinidae > Oxygymnocypris > Oxygymnocypris stewartii. The sequence continues at coordinate 3,311,932 of QVTF01006561.1, read as the reverse complement.
AAAATGAAAAATTTTAAGGAGACCGCATATTTCTAAAACCTTGAAACCCATCACAAATTAAAAAAAATGTATGTACCCTATGCAATACTAGTTCAACAAAATGTACATTATAGTGCTAATGAACACACAATCAAATTCATCTAAATTCTTTATACAATAATTACACACACAAAAAAAAGTTAAAAGCAACCAGTAGTAGTATTAATATTAAGTGACATGGCATCTGACACACAGATGACCAGTGTTGGGCTAGTTACTCAATATTACTCATACTAGTTACTCCTTTCAAAAGTAATATTGTTACTTTACTTATTACTCTCTGGCAACAGTAATGACTACTAGTTACATTACTTTTTCTTCACGCCCCACAGAAGTTGTCTTCATTATCTTCCACATTAAATTCTTCTAGAATGTTACTAACAACATATTTCTGCCTCATCGTTTGACCAAAATCCACATTGGATCTCAGTCATGGATCGCAGTTATTACAAACACACAATAGTGATTAATAGTGACATTGAAGTAGAACTGTTGTATTAATCTCATTAATAGTCATGTGTAGCTTGAAGCTAATTGTAATTTCTCTGTGACTCATATACAATTATATTGAATTATGTATTTTATCAAATCACACAAGTCTGTAAGAAACCGTTTAATTTTCCAAAAAGATTTGTAATTATGTACCACATGCTGATCAGAGGGATGTGTGGGATTTAATGCCAGAGTAAATAGCCACAACTTACACAACAGTGTTCATACCTGCTCCTCCTGGCTGTTGAGGATGACCAGATCTCCACCCAGATCCTGACAGCGCTGTCTGCTGCTCTTCCAGTCCATGATATCAGTGGAGAAAACATAGAATCTGCCCTGTGCTCTGATCCACTTCTCTGGGAAATCTTATAGAAATCATGTCTGCATGTTTAGTATCACTGTGCAGTATAAAACTGTTGTATGTCACATGAGTAGTGAGACTCGGCTTCTAATGTTTCTAATATGTGCTGATATGAAAAATAAATCGACTTGCTTTTTTGGGGACAGTGGTGTGCTTGGGACCTGTTTTCCATATACTTGCGAAGGAACGGCCCGATTTGAGCATTGTGGACAACATACTTTTCTAGCACAGAAATAAACAAAATTATAAATAAACATTGTGTACTATTATCTGTATTGTCATGTAAATGAAGATGATGAGTTTGTCTACCTTGATCTGAACAGTTCCTTTCTAGTTCACAATGTATATGCCCTTCTAGGTCATTGCTATAATCTGTAATACAAAAACTTATATTTTGTATATGTAATATACATTGCATAATAATTCTATGTATTTTAGACATCAAATGAACAACAAAAAGGTAATCAAACTAGCTTGTAGTCAATGGAAAACTACAGAAAACCATTACCTAAAGCAATTTAAGACTAAAATATTATTTTAATGGAACAGAAAGTAACATTTTAACGATCGATGATAATAAACTTGTAGTAAACAAAACCATTTCAAGACTATTGTGTGAATGTAATGTGAATTACAACTGACCCTTAATGTTAATGGTTACATGTGAGAAGAAAAATATATGTGGCACGTTTCAATAATAATAAAATGTGAAATGCATGTAGCATGCTGCAATATTTAAAACATAAGGATACTCACACAGGTACGCCAACACTGAATTAGCCAGCAGGGACAGAACAGAGAGAAAAACCACCATACACATGGCTTCTTTCTTATCAACAAAGCAATTTATATCTAAAAGGAAAAATAAATAAATACAATAACATAAAAAGTGAAATAAAACTGTCGCAAAAAAATAGAGTTGTGAATTAGCACTTACTTCTATCTTTATGATCTGATCTAGAGAATGCCCTTGGAACGGTGTTGGAATAAATAGATGTAGACATCTTTCACAGAAATATGGCAAATTAAGAAATGATCTGTTGAAGTATTCTGGCTGAAGGGGTTTAAATACTTTAGCTGTGATATTTCCTGTCATCATTTCCTGTTAGGGGCATCTTCTCAAACAATGAATGATATATTTTTATCTGTGGTCAATGCTTCTTGAACACTTGCCGTTTATGGTTTTGTTGAATTTGTTGCCTAATTGCACAAATGTTGCTCTAATTTAACTCTGATCTTACTCTAATACAATACTGATGCAAAGTATTACTTTGGAAATAAAAAGGCTTTCTTTTTCGTCGCTCTCTTACTGAGCCGGAGAAGGGCTTCTTGCTGTTCACAGTTCAAACAAATATAGATATGAAGGCGATAAGGCAGCCGCAACCACGGACCTTTAGACATACATGCCATTAAACACAAAGTACATTCAACAATATATGTTAGTTATTTGTCACCACATACAGTATATTATGGGTATTTAGTTTAAAGTTATATCAGCTATGATGGACTTTTTTTCCAAAAAGGTTATTGTAGGTCAAGTTGAAGCAGATTCTTTGGGGTAAATGGAACCAGTATTTGAGATGAAGAATATTTTTTATAGAAAACTACTGCCTTGTGCTGGTTCTGACCAGGGGCAAGGCCAGAAATTTTTAAGTGGGTGGGCCAACATAAAACCGGGTGGGCAAGATGCACTTAAGAAAACTGTATAATTGCCAACAGAAAATACAGCACGAATGTTCAATGCACGGCACTTCTAAAACATTAATTAACATTAATTTTAATTTCAAAATGTACTAATAGTTATTAAACTTTTTATTTATCTGTTAACATTCGTAGGCCTACCTGAGCTAACAAAAAGTTGTAGCCTATTTGTATTAAATAATCTTAAAAAAGGTTAATTAATAATGTAACAAATGTATTTCTCGTAGTTAATGTTTGTTGATGTATTACCTAACTTAAGTTTATTGTAAAGCATTACCTTAGTCTGAGACGACGGAGCTTCGCAGATGAACTTACAATCAAGGGTCTCTGTCATCGGGATGTAAACGAATACCGCAGAAACGTGCGCAGCTGCAAATACGCCGTTTGTTGTGCAGAAGAGTTTTGTAGCAGAACGCGTATGTCTTTCTTTCTACAAAGGATGCATCTATTTAGCCGTTCCTATCATTATTTTTGACAAGTGTATTCATCGAATGTAGAGGCTGACATTTTTTCGGGAATCCCGCGGGATGGGAAACAAAATCGCTACGAATCACGTGATTGGGACGGGACAGGAAAATATGTCAGCGGGACTGGGCGGAACCGGTGTCCTAACATTTTATCCTACCCGTCAGTTTATATCTCAGAATTGCAAGTTTATATCTCAGAATTGCGAGTTTATATCTCAGAATTGCGAGTTTATATCTCAGAATTGCGAGTTTATATCTCAGAATTGCGAGTTTATATCTCAGAATTGCGAGTTTATATCTCAGAATTGCGAGTTTATATCTCAGAATTGCAAGTTTATATCTCAGAATTGCGAGTTTATAAGTCAGAATTGCAAGTTTATATTTTAGAATTGCAAGTTTATATCTCAGAATTGCAAGTTTATATCTCAGAATTGCAAGTTTATATATATTGCAAAGCCACTGGTTCTGACTGCTCGGTCATTGAAAAACAAAAATGTCAGACTGGATCATTTTTATTGTAATGAGGACTGAAACAACCAGACTGTACTTTATGGGTTTGCACTTTTATTTTACTCTGTTGGTACCTGCTAGTGTGAGTTGGAATAGAAATAACTGATCACATCAATCAATTAACCAACCAATCAAATCAACCAATAAGACATTATAATAATAATTATGTTTTAATATAAAAATACATTTAACATGAACTTAATGATATTTTGTATTGTGGTGGGCATAATACATTATGAAATGCTTTACTGTGATTATTAAAATAAATACAGGTCTTACTCTTGTATCTTCACAGGAATGACCGCAAGCTCGAGAATACTGTCAAGCAAAGCTGACTCAAACACTTGGGAGAGCTTCACAAGGAGTGAACTGAAGCTGGAGTCAGTTCATTAAGAGTCACCACGCTCAGACGTCTTCAGGAAAAGGGCTACCAAGCCACTTCTGAAACAGAAACATCGTCAGAAGCATCTTACCTGGGCTAAGGAGAAAAATAACTGGACTGTTGCTCAGTGGTCCAAAGTCTTCTTTTCAGATGAAAGTACATTTTGCATTTAATTTGGAAATCAAGGTCCCAGAGTCTGGAGGAAGAGTGCAGAGGCACAGGATCCATGTTGCTTGAAGTCTAGTGTGAAGTTTACACAGTCAGTGATGATTTGGGCTGCCATGTCATCTGCTGGTGTTGGTCCATTGTGTTTTCTGAAGTCCACAGTCAACGCAGCCATCTACCAGGAACTTTTAGAGCACTTCATGCTTCCTTCTGCTGACAAGCTTTATGGCGATGCTGATTTCATTTTCCAGCAGGACTTGTTACCTGCCCACACTACCAAAGGTACCAAAAGCTGGTTCAATGACCATGGTGTTACTGTGCTTGATTGGCCAGCAAACTCGCCTGACCTGAACCCCATAGAGAATCTGAATTTTGGGTTTTCATTATATGTAAGCCATAATCATCAAAATGTCAAGAAATAAAGGCTTGAAATATTTAACTCTGTGTAATGAATCTATATGATATATGGTTTTTACTTTCTGAAAAAATATTGACCTTGTTCATGATATTCTATTTTTCATTTTTAGATGTACCTGTATTGTGTGTGCATTATCAGGTGACAATGTAGATTTTATCCACCAGGATTTGAATAATTTGTTTCTAGCCCACATCCCATTAAATGATTTATGCCATTGCTGTAATCTGTAAAATTGGTCATTCAATCAAAATAATGCATAGTGCAAAATTAAGATGTGTGTTTCTGTGAATATGAAACTTGAGGATACTCACACTGGTATAACAAGACACTGTTAACCAGCAGTGACAGGAAGAGGAGAACAGAAAGAAGAACCTGGACACTGATACGATCACTCGTCCTCATGCTACTGGATCTGTTATCTACAACATACACATTAAACATGGACAAAGAGACATGTGGAACACAAATCAGTACAATATACGAGCTTTTAGGAAGTAAATACAGTGCATCATTTTCATATTGATATGATCAATCGTTTGCTTCAGATTAATTGACTGCAGATGATCCATTGATGAGCAAGTAACGCAAGGCTAAATTTATGTAAATCTGTTCTGAAGAAACAAACTCATCTACTTCTTAAATGGCTTGAGGGTGGTTTCTCCTTTAAAATATAAGATGACAGAAGCCTAAACATAACAATAGCCTGCACAAAACTGTACAACGAAATACGCGTTTTATCCTTGAGCCTATTTTTTATACACACAACATAACAGAGTGAAATGTTTTAGTCACATAGATAAGGACAAATCAAAAATCACTTACATCCATGTGAAGCCTCTAGTCTCTCTGGACAGTGGAGCAGTATTACTGTAAATATGATCGTCAGACAGAAGTAAGGAATTAAAACAAAGATGGCATGTGCAAGTGCTTTGATTTCAGACGCTGCACTATCAATCACTCACAAACTGTGTTAATATGTTTCACTTCCTGTTCAAAGCCAGTGAGCAGATGACAGTGGGACTGTATAGCTTTTGTCAGTGGTTAAATGTAAATAGGTCAGGAAATTAACAATAGTTTAATATCAGCTATAAACATTTATGCACATCTAATTTCTTGTCTAAATGTGTCAAATGTGTTTCAGCAGAGACCTCGCTACGCTTTCAAGTATCAGCATTTCCTGCTCCAAGTCTTAATGTGTAGGACAGAGTGCAAAACCCTTCAACACTTACATACACAAGCTTCATCTGCAAAGAGATTGAGACTTTTTTCAAAACACTAGAAGCAATTACACCGTTTAACAACTTTTAGTGTATGTTGCAGCATTTGAAATAAAACAAATCCAGCCGTTTCTACTGATTTTGTTCTAGGGTCTACAATAAACATCTACAAGACAAATTGTTCATGTTGCTGTAGTCAAGGGCATTAAAAGAACATGTTGTTGACCTCTTTGAGGTTTGACCTTGGTGGTTGGCCTTGACCTTGGCACCAAGAACTAAAAACGCATGCAGAGGAAATAGCAGCATTAAAGGAAATTATTTGCATTTCTACCCTTAGTGAAAACCCAGCTTAAGTAATTTTTTGGTGATTTACCGATTTCTACATAAAATTCAAACATTCTGTGAAAATGTAACCTTTATATCTTTAATATTGACCGAGTAAGGCCATATCAAAGACTAAAATCATAGTGAAATGAATGGTTAAAATCAAACTTTGATGCCTGTTCTCATAATTAGATTGAGACTTTAGCCAGGATTTCAGAGAGGGTCACAATACCAAATGTGAGACAAAACCAAGAAATCACAAACCAAAACCCAACCGTTCACAGCAGCTACTTTTTATTTAGCCCCAAAATAATACATGTTGACGTCTTTCACTCCATCATAAAAACCTAAAAAACCCGTTTTCAGTTGCTTCCATTGTACTTTCCACAACCCGTTTCCTCAAATGTCCCATACTATGTTCAAGAAAACCACAACTTTAGATAGATACTGCCAGTTACTCATAAAACTGTCCTGATTTGGTACGTCAATCGACTTCCATTTGTTGGACAGATGAAGTCACGTGATAAATAAGAGTTACAATACAATCAGGATCTTCTCTAATCCTTATAGAGCTGTACAACTTTATGAGCAGGCAAAATCTACCGTCCACGACACAATTCACCACATTTCATTCTTAACTCCATGTTTCAGTTCCCCACCCACCCCAATCAAAACCGTTTCCTCAAAAACACCATCATTATTGCTAACTTATGATGATCCCCCTCCCTAATCTGCCAGGTAAACATGAAAGTTCCATCCATCGTCAACTTGTGGATCTTATATGGTATTTCTCATCATTTCTGGAAAACATACGGTGCTTCTCTGTTGGCAATGCAGTGAAAGGGGATCACAGGCAGTTAGAGACAAATAAGCAATAAACTGATTAGAGGACAGATTGAAAGCAATGACCAAGCAAAACCATCTTTCCATGTACCGCACTTGTCAGTTGGTCAACATTTGTCAAAAGAAAGTAGTGATATGGCAACAAACAGTTTAAGATGAGCTAAGGAGAGAATGACCACAGGAAAATCATTGACAGCAGCCCTTGTCATTTTTATTATTTCATTGGCTATTTTTTTCTCTTGGAATTTCCGCGTCTTTGATTGTTGTCTGTTCTTTTTTAAAACACTGAGGAAATGAACATTTTCATTCATGTTTCTGCAAAAAGCACCTCCCTTTGGATAGGGAGAGTAAAATCACGTTATACTGAACGAGTTGAATCTACCGATGCGAATAGCGCAACACTTATGCATCAGGATTCATCGTGAGCTTGTCTGGTGTTATCTATGCGCGCGCGTGTGTGTCCGCACTGTTGTTAATCATAACAGATTAAGGTTCCTCATCTCTGATGATGGTAATTACAATGGTTTTAGGTCCATGCGCAGAGAGAGAATAAGAAGAGAGAGGGAAAGAGAGAGAGAAATAAGAGAGAAAAGAGAAGAAAACACATCTTCTCTCAGTCTGGCAGCAGTAGTGCAGGTCCAAAAGGTCAAAGTTCAAACTTAAAACCGGCCGGTGAATTCTCCTTCCAGAAGTAGGAAGTCCATTGGTAGCATCTGTCAGGTGGTCAGTGCGGGATGTCATAAAACCGCCTCGCTGTCATGTGAGAGACAGATTATGGATGGTGGAATGGGTCACTGTAGAACCAAACCCACCTAAAAAAAACAATACATAACAATTATGGCAGCTCAGTAAGCTGTATATTATTACACTTCATATATATTAAAATAAAGAAATATGTAAAAAAAAATATCAAATGGAAAACCTAGGTGCTTTGGAAGCCAGATTGTGAAGCACTATGCCCCCCTAGTGAATTAACTTAGCAATGTCAATGTTAACTTAGTGTACAAGTCAAGGAACTTAACTTGACTCTGACTGACTATTAAATGACTGACTTTATTCTTCAGTCATGTTTATGATGTCTGAGAACCTGTACCTTTTCTGACCCCATGCTGGGACATTTCCAATTGTAGAGGTAATACTGCAGGTTTCCATCTCCAATGCCAAACTTGAGCTTCTCCAAAAATGTCTTATTCTCCATTAGGTCCAGTGCATTAAAGACATCAAATCCTTTCTGAAGGGGCAATGATACAAGAAAAGCTTTAAGAAACTCTGCTAAAAGTGTAATGCTCCAGATCCTGTCAGTTACACACTTCAAAGTGATGTTAGTCAGACGCTAGTCTAAATAAACTCAGGATTGCCGATGGTGCTTCACTGCTAGAACAACATTCACTCATGAATAACTTTTACAAAGGAGGAACATTGTAGCTCACTTCTAGAAACAAATGTACACCTGTAAATGTGTTGCTAGAATATAACTATAACTAAGTTAGTTAACTCAAATTAAGGCTAATTACTGAAAATGGATCATGAAAATCAACAATGAACTTAGGGGTGGGCGATATACTGGTAGACACGATTAACCAGGAGAACTGTCAACCGATAGAGATTTTGGACTATCGTCTATCACAGTTACAAGCTCAGGTGACGTTGCTGTGAAAGTGATTTTAAGCTGCTGTAATGCAATAAGCAGCGAAAGAGAAGTCATTTTGCTCTATGCGCTGTCTGAGAGACTCTTCTGAGTGCTGTCAGAGAAGCACGCGCACGTCAAGTCGGTGCTCTTACTTTTTACTGCTCTACAGGCCTTGAATGGTTAAATACAAACACCTGTACATGTCAAAACGGCTATATTTGCCAATATCCTTGAAAAAAACAGTAATTTAGGTCTGAAGTGAAAGCAAACAGCATGAAAAAAAGACACGTGTTACAGTATACTGGATCCGGGCAGCTCTTAAAATGACAGCAGTCTAATATTCCTGCTGTCTGTAAATCGTGTTAATCAAACAACAAAAGAGAAAATCTCTCACTGCTCTTGACTAAATCCCTTTTGCAACTTTAATGAGAACAAATATTTTGTTTATACAGAAGAATATGCAGTGTTTTTAATCATTTGTACTTTGTTTCTTATTTATTTGTTCTACTGTAGTTTTTTTTCCTATTGCTTGTAATTAGTTCCTTATTCTTATTTAATCGCTGACTGTTTACCTCAGTGAACTTGAGTTTACTTTTGTGAATTTCTTTTTGTGATATTGACACTGGTAACAAGAATTCTGAAATTTCTATCAAAATATACAGTATCTCACAGAAGTGAGTACACCCCTTTTCACTTTGGGGTGTACTCACTTTTGTGGCCAGCGGTTTAGACATTAATGGCTGTGTGTGGAGTTATTTTTATGGGACAGCTAATTTATACGATTATACAAGCTGTACACTCACTTCTTTACATTGTAGCAAAGTGTCATTTCTTCAGTGTTGTCACATGAAAAGATATAATAAAATATTTACAAAAATGTGAGAGGTGTACTCACTTCTGAGATACTGTATATATATATCATAAAGATCTTATTCTGGAGCCCCCCCTGCTGGTAGGGATGTGCAAAAGCGATCTGCTAAATTCTGATTGGTTATAGCAGCACGTTGGGCGGCACCTTGAGCTCTGATTGTTTTGCAGGCAAGCGTTCAAAGTATAGATGTGAGAAGAGAGAGAAGCTTGGCTTTAAAGTTACGTAGTGATGTCTGGGTTAGCTACATACATATCGGATTAATCTAATATAGGATGCGTTGGGATATTAACATTTATTTACATGCTGAATGCACTGCATATCACCAATAGTTTCATGCTCACATGCAATGTTGTATTGACTTATTTGAGACGGTCATATTGCTTTTAGATATTTATTTTTCAAAAATCCAAATATTTGTTCAACAGTAGGCATACTTCAATTAAAATTGTTTTCGTATGGCTTCGTAAACATGCAGGTGATTTTAGGAATCACTTGATAATGTAGATGAAAATATAGCACAAATCTGCCATAAACATTAATGACATAAGCATTATAATGAGAACTTTACAATGTGAAAATGTGAAAATGTGAAATCTATAGTACATCCTCTCCTTGCCGGCGTCTCAGTCAGTGCATTGTTGAAAGCGCATTACAGCGGGAGCTCTCTCTCTCTCTCTAGCACGTAAAGTTCACTAGAATTTCATAAACATAGCATTATGAAAACTTTATAGGATGTGAAATATAAGTAAATCCTCTCCTTGTCCGTGTCTCATGCACATCACGGCGGCATTTCCCTCTCCCGCTATAGCGCGTAACTTAAAGTTCACTGGCATATGCATCCTTTTGTGCAGATACAACTTGTATTGTTACGTCTATGTTATGTATCTATGTTATCTGATTAATATCATAGGAAGTGTCATAGAACGGGTTTCAGTTTATTGGCATGAAATCAGCTTCACCTCAGGCAGCTATTCTTATTTAGTTGCTTCTTTTTTTAATATTGCTGCATCATAATCATAATCTAACATCTAATCATGTGTTCATGTCATATTTTTAACATTCATTTTCATAACAGTCTTCAGATATTTTCATTATCTCCATTACGGCCATGCACAAATGCAAATTTGTGAGTTTTAATTCGATGCATTGAACACATAATGACTGACCGACTTGGCGAGGATGAGAGCGTCTCCCATCAGGTCCAGCAGGGTGGTGGTGGTGTGTACGTTATAGAAGGAATACGCTGCCTTCAGACTGCGATGCACAGGATGGTTCATGATGGTGGACGGCAGAGTGTAGAAACTCAGCATGTCAGTCACCTTCCCGTCTGAATTCTACAATGATATAAAGGACAAGCGGTTCACATCAAATATATATTGCAGATATAACCTGATTGTCCACACTTATTTTATTAACACTTTCATGTTTGATGTCACTATGATACGTGCCGTGTATTCTTAGGGTTCAGTAAGTGCAATACCTCCACTATAAAGGTGTCAATGATGTTCTCCTGAGGAAGCAGCCAATGTTGGACCTCCTCAGGGCTCATGACGGGAGCCAGGTTAAACTGGCTCAGGTATTCCTTCAGCAGGCGGTGAACAGCTGGCACATCCTTTACAGTCATCGGCCTGAGGCCTGAAGTCTTAGGAGCCTACAGAAGAGAACCATGCAATAAGAAAATAAGGAGAAAAAAAACTACCCAGATATTACCCAGTGAAGCAGGCTGGCGCACACCTCTGGCAGTCGGTAGAGCTTCATGGTGCGTTGCATAGTCATGTTTCGACTCAGGTGAGAAAACTTCACCTCAATCAGCTTTCGTGGGTTCAAGGACCGGTGCCAGTATCTACCATACATATAAGCAAGGCAATTAGTGTGAAACAGTGCCATACGAGTCATTTGACAATTGTTACTTCTCTATACATCAGGCTAGATTAATAGGAGTTATTATTAGTCATTACACAATAAAGCTCAATAACCCTTTGAGATTTAAATTTGTATGGGAACTTCATCGTATATGCTACCTCTCAAAAGTTCAAGCTTGGTACAGTTATTTTATGCTTTTGAACGAAGCCTTTTATGTTCACCAAGAAAACAGTGAATTTGTCAAATTGTCACTGATAAATCTTTTCTATTTAATATGTTAATTATTCCTGATGGTAAAATTGCATTTTCAGCAGCCATTACTACAGTCTAGTGTCACATGATCCTTTAGAAACCAATAAATAGACAGTTCAATATACCAGCACTTATTTGAAAAAGAAATCTTGGGTAAAATTTACAAATGTCTTTACGGTTACTTTTAAATCACTTTAATGTATCCTTGCTGACCAAAAGTTTTATTTCACTCCAAATTCACTAAAATCTAAATTGTATAGTTTTAGCAAAAAGCTAAAACCCACGAAAGCAAAAAGCTAAATGTGGCAGATTCGGTGCAGGTGTGCATGATGTGATGGCTATGATGACCATGTGAATCCTCACGTTCTGTTCTTTGCTGTTCTTTGCACATGTAAAATGAATCCCCAGAAAACAAATGTTAGTATTTTTAACGGGTCACAGACAATTATTTTTAATTTAATTAATTTCTAATTTCAAATATTCTTTTCAGTTAACGGTTAATAATCGGTTATACGAAAAACATGCGGTGATGCGAATTATTCCGGCCCACCCACACTTTTAGAGGCCCACCCATCATCCAGTGTCTGCCTCCGCCACTGACCAAGATAATCAGGACATTACCTAGGATTGTCTGAAGGGGAGAAATCGGCCCAAAATCAGTCATTATCTTGTGGTGTGTACCCAGCATAAGGCATCTTTATGCACCAAAGTAGGAGTGTGCGATATATATAATTTTACGATAATATCGTAATATTTGTTTTAACGATAACTAGTAATTGAAAAAGCATGAAAATCTGACTAAACCTCCTATGACAATTTGTAGTGTTATCATCAAGGCTGAGAAAAGTACAATGCTGCAAGCAAACAGGTAAATGCCGGTATCGCTGTTTTACATGTTCATGGAGTCAATATTTTTACATGGATTTTTTTAAATGCCGGGTAGCCGGTGTTTCATATGCGTTTGGCCAATCAGCATATACTTACATCACTGACAGTTCCTATAGAACTGTTTTAGACCCTACTCTGAAGCAAGAGTTAATTTAGTTCCCCACTGAGTTCCTAGAACTAAATATGATTCTAGTTCTTGCGGTGTGAATGCGCAAACTTCCACCAATAGTTCTAGGAACTGTGAAAAGGTTCCTCCTGTGCCAAAGCGCCTAACATCTGCCACCCAATAGCCAATCTAATGCTACCTTTCACTCTGCACAGAGGCACCAGTACATATTAAAACAGGACAGATGTGTGTCTTACCTGCAGGTGCCCACTGGTTTGGGCAGCACCACACCTGCGGTGTACACAGCCTGATAGATGCCCTCCAGGTTGACCCGTCTGGTGATCTCCCTGATGAGTACCGGAGCCACTCGTTTCGAGCGAAGTTTCTTATGCACACACAGGAAGTTAATCTCCACCATCTTCTTCTCTCTGGCCGGATCGAAGAGCAGAGATGGGTCAACAACAGAACAGAGTGATCAACATTAGTACTCTACGGTGGCCGAGAAGTGCAAAACAAATCACAAAATAACAAATGCAAATCTAAAACACAAAATATCAAGTCAGACATCTGTCAATGAAGATTAGTGATGGACCGATATTGATTTTTTATACCCAATACCAATTATTTGCGTGTTTATGTACCTGATAAATTATATGCAGAACAGATGTTTATTTACTGTTATTAAGTAAATAACTGAGTGAAGTCCATTCTTCGCTTTGGTTTTTCCTCCTTTCAGTCATTTTAACAACAAAAAAACTGTTGAAAATTAACATTCTTTCATGCTAAATTTAATCTTCAAATTACAACAATAAAAACATTTTATTTATAAAAAGCATCATCAGCAACACTGATATTAATAATAAGCAAAAGAATGTCTAATGTTTTCAAATGGAGAAAATAAAGGACAGAAGTCATATCAACTTCATGTTAAACTACAGTTTTAGGTTTATAAAGCTGTTTAATAGACTAAAGAGTAGAATAGCATGATTCAAAATAGCATGATTTCTGCTATGTATACTACTTGTTGCAAATAGTGGCAATTATTTGCACTTCAGTATTGTATTACATTATAAAACAGTATGCAATAATAATGTATTGAGTGTAAATTATAATTTTAATTCAAATTATTAAATGGACACGACCTTATTGGTACAATAAAGCCCTCCCTAACCCTACCCGATGCTTTATTTTGCTAAATTTTTTATTATTTCCTTAAGCGAATAAATGCCTTTATGATGCGATATGAGATTTGAAAAGGGAGAAATTAAAGTTTGGCAAAAGGCGGTATCGAACTCGGGTCGATCACGTCAAAAAGACGACGACATGCGATTTACCATTGCACCACTGGAGCTGATGTGCTACTTTCGTCTGCTGTTCTTCTTCTGGTTCTTCCTGTACATCTTGATTGACAGATGTCTCGTCCAGTCAGCGGTCAGTAATCTATTCCCAAACCAATGGTGCTGTCTCAAACTATACCTACCGTTTCCGGTAAGTCTGATTTATCATTGTGTTTTCTGAATTGTTATTTTTTGTTTTTTAGATTTACAATTGTAATTTGTTATTTTGTTTTCAGAATCGTGATTTGTTTTGCACTTCTCGGCCACCATAGTTACTCTCTGTGTAGACTAATTTAAATGCCTCGGATGCACCGCTGCATTCATATAATTGGTGACAATAGTCACAATTTTTTTTTTTTTTTTTACTTTCTTAAAAATGGTCAGTTATACATGATTAAATTATAAATAAGTGTTTATAATCATTAAATAGTTTAAATAGCCTTACAGAAGAATGAATGTTTTTTTATTTCAGATGTACTGGCAGTCATTAGTTGTCTGTGGATATAGTCATACATTCATTAAAGTCATAGTTCACCCAAAATATAAACTTGGTAACCAAAAAAGTGGTAGCAATTGACTTCCAAAGTATTTTTCCTCCATAATATGGAAATCTATTGCTACAGTCAATTGACACAACTTGGAGTAAATGTCATTTTTTTGGGGTGAAAAAAAATCATTCATCTTTTTAATCATTAATTTTGCCCATGTTGAATAAGCAGAAGGTAATGACTGCTTCACGACCGGTTTGAAAGTTCAGTGCTACTGCCACTAGAGGCAGTTGAGGTGTTTCTGGACTTAGATTCTGATTTTAGTGCATTTAAACCAACATGTAAAAACACATATGAATGCTTACATTTCATAGATGTGGATGTTGGCTGGAATGGCACTGATGAAACCAACTAGCTTCTGATTAGAATTCACTCTCACTCCACAATGCCACTGAGGCAACCAGCCCGGAGGACGCAGAGCCCTGGGACAAAAACAGGAGCACATCTGAACTGAGAGGTGAGGACACATATCAGATCACTTGTAGACTAAAACAAATACAGATATAGCTCTGCAAAAACAAACACCATTTTACACAAATTTGGGAAGACTTTTCAAGTCAAACTTTCTTACCAGAGCAGAAAATCAGGGGAGTAATCAAAACGAAACATGTTGTCGTCATCCTCCACATAGTTCTCATTCAGGAGAGTGTACAGCTCTTTCAGCTTCAGAGGAAACAGAAAACAGCTTTAAGACCGAGTTGTTTAAAGCTGCATATTTGTATGTATAAGTTATCGAAGGGGAGATTTAGTGGTTCGTGTGTCGTACCACTGCAGAGTCTCCCAGGTCGAGAGTGTCCCAGGTGAAGCCCTGCGGGAGGCTGTAGGGCTCCTCTCTTATGTGGTCTTTATCTGGCTCAATGCAGCCATGTGACGTCACAGTCTCTCCTACAAACAAACGACAGAATTAGACTTCTATCATCAGGCAATTCACCAGAAACTTCAGTTTCACACAGTGTCCTCAGTCTATACTCCGCCACAAGTCACGAGTCTCAAGAAAACAGATGTTGTACTTGCATTACTAAAAATAAATGAGATGTCAGATCAAGGAATAGTAATAAAAAAAAGAAAGCAGGTTACTTTAAATATTGTAAAAGTAAACAAAAAAAAAACATGCAGCAAGTATAATGGAACAAATGATCAATACCAAGTTTAGGAACAGGCTGAGTGTCCCAGAACTGATAACTGCGACGAGTGGCCTCCTCCATGGTTTTAGCCGGACCCTGTCCCACCGAAAACAGCTCAATGGCCTTCTGGATCTCTTGTAACTTATCTGCAGGAAGGGAGTTTACCTAAAGAAGAGACAAAGACAAGAAAAAGTTGGTAAAACAATTCAATTAAAAATAAAAATGCTTTGGCAGTGCCATATTATCAGACAGTAATTAATACTTTAAAGAACACCATGGTATTCATAGTATTTCCTACACTAAAATATAGATATAAATTAAAATATTTTAAATGTCCACAAGTGGGCCATGAATTTGGGACAGCTCTTTTAAAGAAAAACTATATGTATGAGGTCATGTACCAATTTTACATTTCAGGCTGATACGGCTATATAATGAAATACAAGAAGGCAAAGGAAATCTAGACGTAAACAATCTGGTGTCAAACACACAAAGCCATACAAACACACGCACTTGGGCCAGCGGATCCTGCGTTTCATCTTTTACTCCGGACTTATCTTTGTTCTTTTTCTTCTGTTTCTTTTTCTTCTTCTTGGCACCTGTATCGCCCTTCTCCCTGTGGGTCACATGAACTCCATTGACATGGGCAGATATAATGAGAGGTTATGACCACTCGACAGTACGCAACATCTCAATGGAAACATCACTGTTCCTGATGCAATCAACATTATCACAACCCCTCACTAGTGTACAACAAATCGTATATGCTTCATTTTCTTTTTACATTTCTAGCATAAGAACTGGAGTTTTTACAAAACAAAGAAAAATGATCAATCATTTCTTAAAGGGTTATACGGATAGTTCACCCAAAAATGCACCTCCTGTCATCTTTTATGTTTCAAAAACTAAAATAAAAGATGATATTCTGTTAGATATTTAGAAGAACTACCTCTTTAACAAACCTATTTAACTCAGCTCCTGAGTTAACAGGTTTGACAACTTTAGCAATTTCCATGAGTACAAATCTTAATATTGAAGCATATAATTATATTCTATGGAATTGTGTGCTTCTAATTGTATAGGAACAGGTTGAACGGGACCCTTTTCTGTTCTAAAAAAAGGGGTGTCCCAGTACTTTTGTCCATATAATGAATGTACAAGTCATTGGTGTTTGGTGATGAGTTTTTGGCTCAAGGTCTGCATGTAAAGTCACACCAGAGGTGTTCAGCTGGGATCAGGACTTGTCTTTCTGCAGACCAGTCAAGTTCTTCCACACTGACTGAATCATCATTTCTCTTTGATCCTTGTCTTATACACAGAGACACTGCATTAGAATAGAAAAGGGTCCCGTCCAAACAATTTCTATAAAATTAGAAGCACACAATTCCTTTGAATAGCATTATATGCTTAAACATTAAGATTTGTTCTCATGGAAATTACTAAAGTAGTCAAACCTTTCATTAGAAGGGGGTGACCCAATACTTTTGGCAATATAGTGTGTAAATTCTATATATATATATATATATATTGTGAATGAAAAGGATGAAACAGGATCTGCGCTTAAAAGGAAACAATTGAAAAAAACGCACACACTAAACCTAGCATACAGAAACATATAACACTAATGTCCCTCCATCCAGCATGCAATTCAACTCATGCTTGAACTACACAGACACAAGAGCCCCACTCCAGTGATTGAACTGAAACGGGACGACATAAAGAATGAGACGCACAGCTAATCTTATTAATGTCCACGAAGGGAGAGGTGACAGAGCTGAGCTACATTTGTTAATGGGGGACAGATGGTCTGTCACATGACCTGCAGTAAAAGCATGTTTTGTGTGTGCGAGGGGAGGTGGGCTATACGCTATATGACAAAGACTGGAGGACAAACAAGCACCCCAGATACCATTGCTTTGACAGCTGTCCATCCCTTTTGGATGGGCTGAAGCCATTCTTCTTTCTCTCTATATTGCTTCAATAAATATAAGCTGCAATGGAGGATGTCCTCTTAACATAATGGACAACTGCATAGTAGATTTAAATGTTTGATTTTATTAAGACTAAACTACTTTCAACCCTCTATGGACACCTTGGCAATTGAATTGCCAGTGGCTAGTAATTTTTTTTTGTTTACTCGCCAGACTAATATATATATGAACTAGTCTGGGGAGTTTTACACTGAGCCAGAAATATATATATATATTTCTGGCTCAGTGTAAAACCTATTGAGAAAACAGCCTTTAAAGATATACATTGTAACAGAAATCTACAGATTCACAGATTAAGTGTAATAAAATAAACATTTATAGTGTATTTTTGGATGTTTTCTTTAAACTAGACAACAAGACGTGTTAAGGGATCAAGACAGTACAAAAAATAATAATCGACCGGTTTATTAAAATAAATAAATAATGCTTTTGAAGTGAAGATGTATTGCTTTCTGCTGCATTGTAATTTGCTTCATGCGACTAAGAAACTATAAATCTACCAAACATGCCACATGATAGTTAGATACGAATAAATAAAACTAAAATGTTTAAGATATTAACTGACACTTATTATAAAGCCAGAAAAAAGAATTATTACACGAGGTGAACCATGACAGGATAGGCGGTGTATATTCATATATTCATGTTACCTGATCTTCGGGACACTGCCATTACTACTACATTATATAATACATGCAATATTTCACCCTCTGTTGCCCAATTCATTCTTGACTGTCTGTATATGACTTTCAGGGACATGTAACGTTAGCTGGATGAGAAGCTGGTTAATGAGTCTCTTTCATTAAACCAGGGGCAGCATAAGGACACTGGTGAAACACATGAGCTCTCTGGGAATGAAAGTGAAACACAGGCAGCATCGGGGAACACGAGAGAAAACCGAGAGCAGGGTTATTAAAACGTTTAAGGATGCTCCATTCGCTTTTAGCAGCACTCAAGGTAACATCAAAATATCGGTTAACCACAGGAAACCCATATTACTAACAACCTAGTTGTCATGAAGGCCTGCATACTAGGTTTGAAAGCGATGCTTTTGATGGTTATTTATTAATACTCGCCAGTTTATGAGTTGTTGAACAGAACATGGAATGCCGACTTTAAACGTAATAGCTTATTCGTTTTTTACCAAACCAAGAATTATAGTGAGGCTGTTGAACCTCTCACACAAATGCCAATGATCATATAGAACTGGCCATATGGCCAGAACCGTTATTTGATTGACGGCGTCTGAGCCAATCGTTTTAGATATCCTTCTGTCAATCAAGGGAGTGACCCAATAGCGTAGGACCAGGGGGCGGGCTAATGTGCTGCTAGCGTGCCACAACCTAGCTGAACATGGGCCCTGTCTTATCGGGCCTTGAGGACGAGTATTATCTATCCACGAGCTAACAATAAAATGCATGCACGCTCACCCGTCATCAGAGTGGTGCTCTTCATTTTCACAATTGCTGCAGTGCCCGTGATCCACTTCTACCTCAGTTTCTTTCTCCGGCTGCGGTGCTGTCTCATTCTCATCCGCCATGTTTAACCAGGAAGTGAGGATCTCGCGGCTCGCCCTGCGCTCTCACACCCCGCAAAACTATTGGGGGACTGCCGCAAAGCCCGATGGTCTCTGTAGTTCTGTCATTTTGATGCAGGACGGTCTTATCCCATTTGTTGTGAAGTTTATTGAATTATTTATTTGGGATAGTGTACATAAATTAACATAACTGTAAGTGCATCAGAGGTCATAGTTAAAGGCAACTTTTTTAATCCGTAGCCCTCCTGGACATAATGTCAGCCAGAGTCACCCCCCCATAAAAATAAAAAATAAATGATATGGGATTTTTTTTTTTTTAAATGTACCGTATGATAAAGTTGCACACATGCACAAACAGGCAAACAGAAGTCATTAAAACACACAATAATACACTTCGTTTTTTAGTTTATAAAATGTTGGCATGCTTTCAAAGCCACTACATCTTTCCACATATCAATGAAAACAATTAATGAGCACAACTGCACAATGGAGACTCATTCACATATTTTCACGTTTTCAAAAATAGGCAAGACAAGCAAAACAAACTAATTGGCATCTGTGCTTAAATATGTGAAGATTTGCAATAGATGTCTGATAATGTAAAAATGAATGAATGAATTACTGATGACCGATTTCGATACAACTTCTAAAAAGAATGAATTATGCACACACATATACACAAACATACAGATACAGTACTGTATAAACAAGTAAGACATTCAAATCAAGACATGTTCTGTTTTCTACTCTGAAACAGAAAAAAGCTACATTTAAAACATGTCTTTACAGAAGCAGCTGACATTAGATTGCTATATAATATTATACTAAATTAATTATCATAGCCTAGTACAAAACACAGACCTGTATGAGTTATCAATAACCATGAGTTTTCATGATTTAAAAAGCTTGGATATGAAACGTCGTATATAGTGGTAAGTGCTATTGTTGCCTGCGTCTTCATTAAAGCAGCACGGATGAAGTGGACTGAACATTTTCAGTGCTTGCTTTTAGCTTTGATGATTAAATCTTCTGTTTCATACATTGTTAAACATAGATTTCATCATTAGTGGTAGCTGTTTAAAATATTGAATATTTGTATTACAGTAATTGTATTACTATATATTATTATTATTTTTCAGAAGTATCTTACTATTCTGATTACTTAATTACTGATTACATATTATATATATACTGCTGAATCGCTGTTAGTGTTCGAATCACTTAAAACATACTTGCATAAAAATAGTCATTAATCTTATTAAACTGTCAGTATATATACTTGCTATGGTTTCAGTATTCTTTCAAAACCAAAAATGACACTTTCTTCACCTTAATGTCAGTATTCAGCATATCGAAACCACCAAAAAACTGCAATATTCAAACTATAAAAATATTAAAGACAGCTCATTTCTATCTACATGCACATATAATTATTGTCCAGCTTATAAAGACTAGTTTAAGTTCAATTAAAATATCACATTTTCATAAAATGCGTTACATTTTCAGATTTCAAGGCTCACAGACTCAATAGAAATCGGTCTCAATGGAAACAGACTCAATAAACAACACTGACTTGTAACTTCGAACAATACTGACTTCATAACATGTTTAGCTTCCACGATAACACTTCTATGACACGGTTAGATGTTCTGCTATACAGACAACACCTTAAAGGAACAATAAAAAAGCAAATGCACTTTTAAACACATGTCTACACTGATTTTCTGCAGATTGTTGTGCTTGTATGTCCAATGTCACATGCGTTTTCATGTGGTCTCATTCTGAAGAGTCCCAGTACCTTGAGAGCCCGGCTCAGGGGCTTTTCCTTCAGTGAGGTACTTCCAGAAATAAACGTTTCCAGGAATCACGACAGAAGTCTCAGGCCTTGCCAATCCGCTCAGAAACGGTTTTAATAGGAACTCCTCGCCGAACCACCTTGACATGGATGAAGAGGGTGGCAGGAGACAGATTGGAGCCGTCAGCTTTTAGCAGGTGAACATGACGATAACCTGGAGGACAACGCAAACATTTGAATACATACATGTGAAAAAACTTAAGTCAAAGTTTAATGAAAATCAGGATTAATTCAAATTTAAATCATGTCCTTCTTAAACTTCAGTTATAGGCATTTGTTAAGCATTACGTGTTCTAAGCCACGGACCGAGAAGCAGATTTACATCTCATTGATCTCTCAGTGAACTGGAAATTATTTTTCTTCAGAATGGTGAAAGTCCTGCTGCACACAGTACTCGTACACAGGGTGCTTGTACAACAACACTGCAAAAACTACTGGAGCTGTTTTGTAGGCAAAGCTTTATGTGACCTTTCATTATGGCTTTGATAAAAAATTATGTTACAGTAGATACAGTCTCAAACACAGTGTTCGAGCACTTTATGTAATAGTTTATTTAAAAACATTAATTTATATTATTTACACTACCATTAAAAAGTTTGGGGTACGTTTTTCTTAAATGTGTTTGAAAGAAGTCTCTTATGCTTATCAAGGCTGCATGTAAGTAACGGTGATATTGAGAAATACTATATGTAAATTTAAAGAATTGTTTTCTGCTCTAATATATTTTAAAATGTAATTTATTCCTGTCATGGCATTTTCAGCATCATTACTCCAGTCTTCAGTGTCACATGATCCTTCAGAAATTCTGATATGCTGCTCAAGAAATATGTATTACTATTATAAATGCTGATGCTAATGACTCTTTAATGAATAGAAAGTGCAGCATTTATTTTAAATAGCAATCTTTTTTTAATATTATAAATGTTTTCACTGCCACTGATTTATTCAACAAGGATGCATCAAATTGATCAAAAAGTTTATCTTTACATAAAAACCTTACTGATCCCAAAC